>VYXH01005660.1:237368-249476 GCA_013397275.1 Burhinus bistriatus | reverse complement strand
TTTAAGATCATCGAGTCCAACCATCAACGTCACACTGCCAAAACCACCACTAAACCATGTCCCTCAGCAGCATGTCTACCTGGCTTTTAAACACCTCCAGGGATGGCGACTCCACCACTTCCTTGGGCAGCCTGTTCCAGGGCTTGACAACCCTTTCGGTGAAGAATTTTTTCCTAATATCCAATCTAAACCTCCCCTGACGCAACTTGAGGCCGTTTGCTCTCGTGACTGTAATGGAAGTTCAGATACCTAATTCACATGTGGACCTCAACAGGTATAAACCAGGTTGTGACGGGTGGGTGCGTTCTGCAGGATAAGGGAAACAGTGAATAGTACTGGCCAGCAGAAGATGCAGTATCTCCGCAGCTCGACAGCCTAACAGATACTGTGAAACTTTCATAAGCTTCCTGTGGGATGGTGTGGGAACAAACCAGCAAACCCCTCGGCTGCAAAACCAACAGCTTTATATCTGGTATCATAGAAAAGAGATTTAAAAACTGGAGTTTTCTGACCAGTGCAATGGGCTTTGGAGCAGCAATCTGGAAGGAAATGAAGTGGTCAGGATTGTATTTGTCAAGGCTGGAGGAAAGGCTATTTACAAAGCTACAGGATCGACAGTTCGGAGTTTTTAATTGCATGAAGGAATGCCTCGTGGAGTGAATTTGCAACATTCAGCTGTGGTTTTGTGTAACGTCCTGTGTGAGTTTAGAACATGCTTTGGCTGGGAGACAGTTTTTCACGTGGTTTTTTTGGCTGGGAAAAGTTAAATAGCTCTTTTAAAAAGCAGGTTGTTGTTGTTGAAGCGATACAATGGAGTTGATAAAAAAATAACACCTGCTTACTCCTCTTCAAATTATGGCTATTTCAGAGCTTTACGTATCAAATTATCTTTGCTTCACTCTGATGTGAATAGTAGCTACTTGATTCCTGATTGATGGTGGTAGCTCTTATGAAAATAAGCAAACCTGATCTGATAAGCTAAGCCATTATTTATTTTGTAATCACTCATCTGTGCTACAGAGATACCCTTTTATATTCATCCCTCTCTGAGAAGGCTGCATTCAGCTGCGGATGAGGAGAATTTGTGTGAACCGTTGCTAACTCCTTTCGTATTACCTTAAACTGCAGAAAATTTAACTTCTTTGTCACTCCAAGAAAATTTGGTCACCTTGCAGCAGAAAGATAGCTCAAAACTAATACGCGCTTTTGGCTGCATTTCTTGATGTCAGCGGCAGCAAGATAAAAGCTTTAATGGCGTGAACTTAGGACACTATAGTTGGCTTGTCTGAGTTTCTCAGAACAAATAAGCCTGTGAGATGACCTGTCCTATTGTCAACACTGATTCACAACCCACTTGTGCTTTCTTTGTTGAATTTACACTGAAATGTATCTATATGATGCATTTATAATGTTTTATGGTTCTCTGCTGAGTCCGTTTTCTTCTACCTTTTTGATAGGGAACTCTGTTATAATCGACGTGGTCACCACGCTATGGTTTTCTTTGCAGCCACAACATACAACTTCAGAGTTCGCACAATATTAGAGTTACTGTTCATCCGACTTTTCTTTCGTAATACATTTTCCTACGTCGCTGTGCTGTAGAATTTCATCTCATGTTGTGGGTTTTTAACATCACCACCAAGCTGACTTTATGTTAATGAAATGTACAGGATGTATGTGTCCACGTGGAAACAGAAACGAGCGCCCCTGGAGAGCACAGGAGGACTAAGGACACCTCCCAAAACTCACTGAGGCAGAGGAGAAGTGCCACCATCCGATGCTGGGTGCAGCACGTTACCAATTGCATACTGTTTCTGTTCCCCTGGATGCAGTGACAGCACATGTTGCTTGCTTTTATCGATGCTGCGCAAGGCAAGGTTTTTTTTAGCTTTCGGTTCTGCATATATGCCGTTCACGTGATCAAAGGCCGGGTATTTCACTCAGCCCTTTGACTGTTGCAAATCTAGCTAGTCGTGCATTTGAAGCTAGAACTATGAACAATGTTATGAATGTGTACTTTCTATTTTACAATCATTTTTTTCATCTAGGAGGTCATGGAGTTCAGCAAAGAAGCCATTTGCTTTATTGTACTGTGAATGTGATGCCAGTGCTTCAATCTAACGCTTATATTGGACATTTAAACTAATATTGGAAATTGCCCTAATGTACATAAGAAATAGATTTGACTCCAAGAATGGTTTGTAAATGAAACATTTCCTGCTTTCCATTGCTTGCTCTGTTCAGCTTGTCGGTAACCTAAAAACAGCCTAAATTTGTATAGACATCAAGTTTTCCTATACTGAGGCAGATGAATTCTCGATCTTCAGGGCAGATCTCCATGCGGATCCAGAGAATGAAGATTTAAAGGGATAAGCTGTCTTGCCTGCAAGAGTCTAGTGCCATTTGAGATGTCCTACCCTATCTGACCTGGCCCCTGGCTGCCCCTCCAGCTGGGCACAGATCTCCTATGGGTCCTAGGTCATACCGGTGGTAAGGAAACATAGTGGAGTCTGTAGTGATGCCAACACACTGAAGCTAAATACCTTTACATCAGCCTGTAAATGTGTTCCCACATGGTTCAATGGCATCTAGGATCATTCTGAAGAGCTTCTAGTTCAGGCTTTTGAATTTCTTGATCCTCATTATGCATCTGTTATAGCACTCTAAAAGTTTCACAAGCATATTAAATGTCAGGAGCATAAATTTGATAATGATGTTAATAATGATGGTTTAAGTGTACACAGTGATTTACAGGGAACAGGATACAGTTCCTTCTCTTAAGGAAGCTCTCAAGGAGCTTAGTTTAACTAAGAGATTACTTATGGGGAGGACATGATAAAAAAGTCTAGAAGATCAAGGCAAAACAACGATGATTATGATTAGCTGTTGCTGTTCTGTGTCAGGTCTTGTTGTCTTTGGGTTAAGTGTAGCCCTTAAAACTGACCTAAGCAAAAATTTCCAGGACACAAAAACTGAGAAATCATCTGGAGATGCATTGAGCCTCAAGATGTGTTGAGAGTGTTGTGTCTTAATTCTGCACTGGCCTTTAAATCCGTCGGTGTCCAGGTGAAAGATAAGGCTTGCAGTGGGACTCTGCATTGATCTGGAGAGTGGAAGAGGAGTTGGCCTCGTTTATAGTTTCCATACAAGCTAAAAAATGAAACAAAAAGCCTTTTTTTTTTTTAAAAAAAAAATCGACATTTACTTGCTANTTTAAAAAAAAAAAAAAAAAAAAGACACGTGCATTTTTAATGAGCCTGATGAAGTCTGGGAGCATTACTTCTGCTTGTCCAAACAGTTTGCTTATCCTTAGTACAAAGCTGTGGGATCCAAAGAACGCTGTTCAAACCTCAAGTTTTCTCAGTGACAAAAGTGTGCCTAAGCCAGAATTAATTTAATTAAGAATTCAAGTAAGTACTCCTGGAACGTTTTTCTACTGTTTATCCAACTCTAAAATATAAAGCCAAAAATTTATCTGAAACAGGGCTTTTCAAGTCAGATATAAGAACATGACGGCACTTCAGAAAGTTCTGAGCTCCACAAAGGAAACACATGGAAACAACAGATACTCCACATTTATCAAACATGCTGCTTGGGTATGTAAAAATGGACATCGGAGTGTCCGCTTAGGCACTGGGGTTCAAACAATTTGATAACCAGATGTAGTACGGCATGTAGTGACAATTGTCATACCCTGATGAGGTTGCTTTCTAACTGATGTTAACATTTGCTTAAATACCTCTCAAGGTTTTTTTTTTTTTTCCACAGGACTAAATGGAGATCAGCTGCACAGCTGCAAATCCAGAACACCACCATTAGATTCAATAGAATTACTTTGGATTTCCAGTAATGCAATTGAGATAAAAATCTGGCCCTGGAGTTTCTTTAATTTCAGCCTTTTTTCCCCCAATAAATTGCCGGAGAATTCTGTGTATTATTTTCAGTTTGAAGTATGCCACTCAGTCAAATATAGCTCTCAGCTTTTGGGAAAACAAGTCAATACTTCCTGGAAAGAAAAATCAGAGCATGCTTTAGCAAGCAACATTGTCATGTCTGTTTTGATATTGTGATCTTTTGGCATCGAGATCTATTTCGTCTTTATTGACTCCCACGGATTGCATGTAGTCTAATCCCTTTTTCTTTTAGATCTAGGATGTCCACTGATTTCAGTAAGAGCTAGATTGCAGAAAGAGGTCAGAATGATCATTTTGGTTGATGGGCAATGCCATCAACTGTATTATCAGCCTTGTGCTAGAGCTTTGTAAGATTGCCGACATTAAAACCAGCCTGGCTAGGAAAAGCCGGGACATTTCTTTTTGTGTTAATGCATATCCGTCATTTCCAAGAAAGCATGGAATTACAACAGATAACATAAGTATTTTCTCAATGGTGTATCGATGGGCTTAAGCCTTTATATAAATCATATTTGTACAGAGGTGTGTTGGAATATATAGNCAGGGGAGTTGGACTAGATGATCTCTAGAGGTTCCTTCCAACACTGAGAATTTCGTGACTCGGTGATTCCGTGATTTTGTTAAGGGCTGCTGTGAAACACAAAGGAGGAAATGTGCTGTGCAGATGCTGCTATTCCTAGATGTTTGGGTGTGTACGAGGACATGGAGGGATGGGATTTGCCTGAGTTGAGTCCTATTTTACAAAATTTGAGTTCAGGAATTTCTAGTTTTGTCATTTTGACTGATTTTATTCATTGATGCTGTAGCTTGTAATTTTGTCATCTTACACCGCAGGGCTCTCGAGTCTAACTGGTGAGGTCCCAGCTAGATGGATGTCTGCATTCACACTGCGCAGCGTTAACAAGCAAAGCCCATGCTACAGCTCTCCATTGAGCTGAAAAATCCCTTCTTCTCCCTTTCTTTCTTCATTTCCCCCCTGCAAGTTTATTTCAGCCTTTATTTGTTGTTTGTTTCCTCCCCACATTGTTTGCCGGCTCTTTTGCTTTCCAGGATCTTCTATCATTTGACCTTGCCCCACATCCCTTTCTTCCTAGTTCCTCATTTTCCCCAGTCTTCAAATTTTCCACTTGCTTCCCCAGGCCTATGTTTTGGAAAAATCTTACCTTCTTTTATCCTTGCAGAGAAAGATAAACTTCTATTTTTTCTAGTCGACCTTTACTACATGCCATTTAATCACAAGGTCTAAAAGTAAATCGAACTACCTGACACATCAAAGTGGAGAAACTATATTCCATCTTCCTACTGCCTAAAGCATGCTAAGATGCCTCCTACTGTAGGACCATGTAGGTGTGTGCTCTCCTGGGCCACTACAAAGGCTGAGAAATCATCTTCAGTGATGCAGTGCTCCCAGCCCCCAGGATGTTTTGCTCTGTAGTTTTTGGTCCTGACCTTTCCCCAAGCAACCAGCTCCCTCTGGCTTACTGAGGTTAATGTATTCCATTCTGGCAGCTCCTTTCTCCTTTGCTTTTGGTTATTTTTAGGTGACTCACTTAAACCACATCTTTTTCAATTTTTAAAGGAACTGTATTTAAGGTGTTCATAGAAGAAAAATTCTTTTACACATAAAGGCGCTTTGTAAGCTGGTAGAGAAAGGCATAATGAAGGCATTCATGAAGTTCAACAAGGCCAAGTGCAAGGTCCTGCACCTGGGTCGGGGCAATCCCAAGCACAAATCCAGGCTGGGCAAAGAATGGATTGGGAGCAGCCCTGAGGAGAGGGACTTGGGGGTGTTGGTGGATGAGAAGCTCAACATGAGCCGCAACATGTGCTGGCAGCCCAGAAAGCCCCCAGCATCCTGGGCTGCATCCCCAGCAGCGTGGGCAGCAGGGCCAGGGAGGGGATTCTGCCCCTCTGCTGCGCTCTGGGGAGACCCCCCTGCAGTGCTGCCTCCAGCGCTGGGGCCTCAGCACAGCAGAGACATGGACCTGCTGGAGCGGGGCCAGAGGAGGCCACCCAGATGATGCCAGGGCTGGAGCCCCTCTGCTGGGAGGCCAGGCTGGGAGAGTTGGGGGCNTTGTTCCTAGATGTAAAATTTTGCATTTGACTTTCCTAGAAGTAGAATTTGGGATTTAGCTGTGTTACAATGATCTCGGCCGTGCAGTGTGAGTGCCCCAACATCATCAGCATTTGCTTTAACTCTGACCCTCATGTGATCTTCCAATTTTACCGGCACTAATTTTGTAATTATTTCTAAGGCTTGTTCAATGTGCTTCATAACAATTCTGGTGAAAGTCCAACTTAATCCAATTATCATTTACTTTATTGATACCATGTAGCACTTCTTTTTTACTATCAAAATAGTTATATGTTACTAAATCAAACATGAAATATTAACTGTATTGTATCTACAAAGTTTTCTTTGTCAACCAAACTTGTAATCTCATCAAAGAAAGATGTTGGGTTTACGTGTGACCTGTTTTCTACAAAACATGTTGATTGGCACTAATTATATGCCTTATCATTTGAATGTCGCTTCATTTTTTTTGTTTGTTTTTTTTTTAACCAAGTACAAATTGGCACAGTGTTGCGTGTGTTGTCTGACTTGTCCCTTTTGAAGTGCTGCAGGAAACCGGTGCTCGTTCCCTCTTTCACAATATTCAACGCTAACCATCCGCTGGTTGTGTGATCTAACAAGTTGAAAAATTAGACGACTTTGGGTTTGACAGCCAGTTTTTCATGCTGAAAGACTCCCAACTGCAAACTTCAAGGCTCAGTTTTTGCATTCCTTAAAGAAAGTGTCCCGTGTTGTTTTGGTTTTTTTTTGGTTTTTGTTTGTTTGGTTGGTTGGTTGGTTGGTTTTGTTTTGCTTTTTGTTTTGTTTTGTTTTTTAATAAAGACAATACAATATTTTCCCCAGTAATAACTCAGAAATGTCTGAACAGTTTTCCTAGAAAATTTGGAAAATTAATTGCCTCCGGCAAATATAATTTGACGACAACTTTCAGCCCAAAAGGTAGTGTTGTAAAGCTTAAAACACACCTGGAAAAATTCTGAAAAAGGAAGAGTTGGAAAACCACAGTGAGGGATTTGTAGCATCCTTCCTCCTTCTCCACACACACACACAAATGTGAGCCTTTAATATCATCTCCCTCATTTTACTTTCTGTAACATTTTTTTATTTNTCATGAAGTTCAACAAGGCCAAGTGCAAGGTCCTGCACCTGGGTCGGGGCAATCCCAAGCACAAATCCAGGCTGGGCAAAGAATGGATTGGGAGCAGCCCTGAGGAGAGGGACTTGGGGGTGTTGGTGGATGAGAAGCTCAACATGAGCCGCAACATGTGCTGGCAGCCCAGAAAGCCCCCAGCATCCTGGGCTGCATCCCCAGCAGCGTGGGCAGCAGGGCCAGGGAGGGGATTCTGCCCCTCTGCTGCGCTCGGGGGAGACCCCCCTGCAGTGCTGCCTCCAGCGCTGGGGCCTCAGCACAGCAGAGACATGGACCTGCTGGAGCGGGGCCAGAGGAGGCCACCGAGATGATGCCAGGGCTGGAGCCCCTCTGCTGGGAGGCCAGGCTGGGAGAGTTGGGGGCGTTCAGCCTGGAGAAGAGAAGGCTGCGGGGAGACCTTGGAGCCCCTTCCAGTACCTGAAGAAAAGCTGAGGAGGGACTCTGGATCAGGGAGAGGAGTGACAGGACAAGGGGAAACGGTTTTAAACTGAAAGAGGGGAGATTTAGATTAGATCTCAGGAAGAAATTGTTGATTGTGAGGGTGGTGAGACCCTGGCCCAGGTTGCCCAGAGAAGCTGTGGCTGCCCCATCCCTGGAGGTGTTCAAGGCCAGGTTGGACGGGGCTTTGAGCAACCTGGTCTAGTGGGAGGTGTCCCTGCCCATGGCAGGGGGTTGGAACTAGATGGTCTTTAAGGTCTCTTCCAACTCTAACCATTCTATGATTCTGTGATTCTGTAATGAAGACCCACAGCCAGAAGCTTAAACTAGGGGAAGGTATATATTTTTAACAGCTGGTGACTGACAGTGAAAGCCACGGATCCACCATCTTTTCACGAAAATAGTCGATATTATTCTATTATAATAATTATAATTATTTTTCATGAGGAAATGTGTGCAGTCAAAATCGTAGCTCTAAAAATCCTTGTTCTCATATGAGTGACTTTCACCGAAAAGATTGTTTAACTTAGTTTTGAACTTTCTTGAAGTTTTTGTCTTGTAGAATCAGCTTTCTGTTTTTCTTTTAAAACATGGATACCAGAACTGGATACAATAACTCAGAATGGACTTAACCAATGATGTAAATACCAGTCAAATGAACTCCCTGGGCATGTTGCTGTTTATACACGTGTTTTTGTCGATGTGGCCTTCATTCTTTGTTCCTAGATGTAAAATTTTGCATTTGACTTTCCTAGAAGTAGAATTTGGGATTTAGCTGTGTTACAATGATCTCGGCCGTGCAGTGTGAGTGCCCCAACATCATCAGCATTTGCTTTAACTCTGACCCTCATGTGATCTTCCAATTTTACCGGCACTAATTTTGTAATTATTTCTAAGGCTTGTTCAATGTGCTTCATAACAATTCTGGTGAAAGTCCAACTTAATCCAATTATCATTTACTTTATTGATACCATGTAGCACTTCTTTTTTACTATCAAAATAGTTATATGTTACTAAATCAAACATGAAATATTAACTGTATTGTATCTACAAAGTTTTCTTTGTCAACCAAACTTGTAATCTCATCAAAGAAAGATGTTGGGTTTACGTGTGACCTGTTTTCTACAAAACATGTTGATTGGCACTAATTATATGCCTTATCATTTGAATGTCGCTTCATTTTTTTTGTTTGTTTTTTTTTTAACCAAGTACAAATTGGCACAGTGTTGCGTGTGTTGTCTGACTTGTCCCTTTTGAAGTGCTGCAGGAAACCGGTGCTCGTTCCCTCTTTCACAATATTCAACGCTAACCATCCGCTGGTTGTGTGATCTAACAAGTTGAAAAATTAGACGACTTTGGGTTTGACAGCCAGTTTTTCATGCTGAAAGACTCCCAACTGCAAACTTCAAGGCTCAGTTTTTGCATTCCTTAAAGAAAGTGTCCCGTGTTGTTTTGGTTTTTTTTTGGTTTTTGTTTGTTTGTTTGTTTGGTTGGTTGGTTTTGTTTTGCTTTTTGTTTTGTTTTGTTTTTTAATAAAGACAATACAATATTTTCCCCAGTAATAACTCAGAAATGTCTGAACAGTTTTCCTAGAAAATTTGGAAAATTAATTGCCTCCGGCAAATATAATTTGACGACAACTTTCAGCCCAAAAGGTAGTGTTGTAAAGCTTAAAACACACCTGGAAAAATTCTGAAAAAGGAAGAGTTGGAAAACCACAGTGAGGGATTTGTAGCATCCTTCCTCCTTCTCCACACACACACACAAATGTGAGCCTTTAATATCATCTCCCTCATTTTACTTTCTGTAACATTTTTTTATTTTTTATCTCAATGAGCTAATTATATCTTGGATGATTATTTTTTTCATCCAACGCTTCTTGCCATTATATATACATGGTTGCTATTTTATGTGCCAACAATCACAGGAAATAAATTTCCCCATTATTCCATGATATATTATTATAGGGAAAACCTTCAATGTGAAATTAGGGGACGTGAAAACCTGATTTGTTTCATTGCCCTCTAGTGGCCTCGCAGCACGTCTGCAATGGCATGAAACGCAGGAGCTTGGTTTCCTTTTTCTTTGTGTGCAACACAAACCATCGAGTTTCTTGTCATTTGAGCGTCCTAAAGTTGTTTGTCCACATTTGCGTAAACCGCAGAGCACTGTTTTATAGCGCAGGTATTTGTAAATTATGACAACAGGGGATTCTGTGATTTTTGTCTTTTGCTACAGGAAGGAGGAAGATGCGCATTAGCTGTATGAACGTTATTTGCCAAGTGAGTTTTGGGAGGGACACTCGTGTATGATGGCCCATCATTTAAATACCTACAGTTTACAGAAGTAGGCATCATTTTTAGGCATCATTTTCTCCTGCTGTTGCTGTGTGTGATCGGGAATTTACTACACAGTCCAGCTGAAGGAGGGCTTGGCAAACATTTCACCCCATTTATTTGAAAATTATCATAGAATCACAGAATGGTTTGGGTGGGAAGGGACCTCTAAAGGACTAGATGTCCAGCCCCCTCTGCAATGGGCAGGGACATCTTCAACCACATCAGGTTGCTCAGAGCCCCGTCCAAGCTGACCTGGAATGTTTCCAGGGATGGGGCATCCACCACCTCTCTGGGCAACCTGGGCCAGGGTCTCACCACCCTCAGCATGAACAATTTCTTCCATCTTGGAGTGGAAATCTTCGCTGGCATCCACAGGGGCTGATCGTTGGGTGTGTGCAGGGCCACTTGCAGGTGCAGAGATGTTGAAGGCCCCGGAGCGTTCACAGCTTTGCGTCTTGAACTTGGTGAGCATCTGCAGCCACACGGATACCCATGGAAATCATGAGCGCTCAGCACCTTTCAGAGTGAGCTCTTCACAGTTGTCACGCTCAGTGCTTCACTCTGGACAGAGACCACAGAAATTCTCGTGTCGCAAATAGAGAGAATGTGACTTTTTCTCCCCGTAATTTCATTGCAAGGTAATGTTTCAACAGTAAGGTGCATTAGGCACAGTGAATTAGATATGTACAAGATATACTGAGGGAAGGAAGAAGGGGGAATAATGCTCATATTGGGAAAAGATCATAATATTAAGAATGGTCTTTTGGGAATTAAAAAAAAAAACCACAACAAAATTTGAGGCAAAGATATTAATTTTAAAGATCAGAGGAAATTTTAAGACCAGAGGAAATCAAACACTGTTCCTGACTGGTTGTTACTTTTTTTTTTACTTTGAGTTAAAACGCAATGCAGGTCTGAATTGTGGCTTCTTAGTCTTAAAAATGGAGTGACTTTTTGCTGCAAAATGCTTGTCTAATATATATTGACTTTATACAATGTCATATGTCTGCACTATCCTGGAAGGAGCGGAAGGAAAAAACCTTTACAGGGCATTTTTGAAATGACAGCAGAGTTCTGGCTCGGATAGTTGTTTTAGGTCAGGCATTAATTTAGCATCACGAGAAAATCACAGCTTTCCTTGGAGAGCGGAGCACAGGCGACTCGAGCACCTGTGCAAAAGAGATGAAAGCACATTTATTTGTACCTCCGTGTTTGCGGATGCGCATTGAGAGCGCAGGAAAAAAATATTGCAGTTTTGCACTTGCTTCAAAAATGACTCACTCCCTCTGGTGGGAACATTTAATTCTGAACGTGTGATGCTGCTTTCCCTCCTCCTCCTCCTCCCCTTGCATCCACCCCCCTTGCCACATCGCATTCATCTTGCTTCGCATGACATCTGCTCCGTGTGCTGCAGAGCAATGCTTTGGTTTCTATGGTAGCTGCTGTAGCTGGTGGACCCGTGGACCGGGTGGGCAGAGGAGGAAGAAAAAGCCCAAAGTGGCCGGATTTGGGTGCACGATGGCTGTTCACCCTTGGCTGGTGGGCTGGGATGCATTCAGAGAAGGTGCCCCAAGAGTAGGTCGCTCTCACAGCCAGCAACTGCCGGGGTGTCCAGGGCCAGGGGGATTTGTTTTCTTCTCTGGTGTGAAGTGGCTGAAGGACAATAGTCAAGTGGAGGGTATGAAGAACGGCAGATTGCGGGTTTGGTTGAACTTCACTCCGTGTTTCCTTTTGTCTTGTTTAGGTCTCCAATTTTGCAGCCAACGGTCCTCAGCTTCTGCCTTTCAGATGGTGAAAATGCAGATGCCAGACCTACGATATTATAATTAAGTGTCTATTTATAACACAGTTTGTCATTAGAATTACCATGTCATTTTTTCGACAAGAGAGGATAATGCCAGTTCACAATCTACACCTGTAGCTTGGTTTGTTTTTTTTTATTTTAAGCACAGTTCTTTGATTTGTTCTGGCTCTGAATTCATTAAGAGGCCTGAATTAGCATCCTGTCTGTGGCTTCTTCGCTCCTCCGTCCCCCCCAGATGTAAACACCAGGATTCTGAGCAGGCTCTCTTCAGCTACAGTGAGTTGAATAAAATACAGAGCCCACTTTTTCCCTCATTTTTAAAACTTCCTTATGGAATCAGAATATGGTTCGTGTTTCTCAGTTGACAAACCCATGCGGATTCAGGTTGC
>VYXH01005660.1:164231-236926 GCA_013397275.1 Burhinus bistriatus | reverse complement strand
GACTCCCATCTTTAAGGACATTTCATTTATATTTATTATTAATAATCCTCCTTGTTAACAACTTTTTTTTTTTTCTTTTTTCTTTTTGCCTAAGAGCAGATAGGCTTCATAGCCTTTAAACTGACTATGCATCTGACTTGAATCGCTTGAGCTCTCTAGAGGTCACATCAGGTAGCTAAATCCTACACTGGCCTTCTAAAAGTAGCTGGAAAAAAAACAGTGAGATCAGGCTGAGAGAGTTGGGATTGTTCAGCCTGGAGACAAGAAGGCTCCGGGGAGACCTTAGAGCCCCTTCCAGGACTTAAAGGGGGCCTACAAGAAGGCTGGAGAGGGACTTTTTACCAGGGCATGTAGTGATAGGACAAGGGGTGATGGCTTCAAACTGGAAGAGGGGAGATTTAGATTAGATCTCAGGAAGAAATTTTTCACTGTGAGGGTGGTGAGACCCTGGCCCAGGTTGCCCAGAGAAGCTGTGGCTGCCCCATCCCTGGAAGTTTCAAGGCCAGGTTGGACGGGCTTTGAGCAACCTGGTCTAGTAGGAGGTGTCCTTGCTCATGGCAGGGTGTTTGGAACTAGATGATCTTTAAGGTCCCTTCCAAGTCTAACCATTCTGTGATTCTCCGATTCTGTGATCTCTCTAAAAGATGATAAAGTGATCTGGGTCCTCCCCCTCACTTACAGAAGGCACCGTAGACTCCACTTCGTTTCCATTGTCCCATAATGGTGCTGTTCATTGCTGTAACTTCAACTGTAAATGATTTCTTTGGGAGTTAAGATCATCCCACATTTTCCGGTATTTGTCCCTGAACTGTCATAGATCCTGTGATCCACTTCGGAGAGGTGGAACATGAGTTCTGCTCATAGGAGAGGCCACATCAGGAGAGGGGGGATGGTCTGAGCAGTTACTTGGAGGAGGTTACAATCTTTTCTTAAAATGATGCTGTAAGGAAACTGATTGTGATCAGTGAGAGTGGAAGACAAAAGACAAAAATCCAAAGGCCAAGGGCTACTTGCGATTGTACAGACACCTGATTTATTCAGCTTCTAAGTTACATACTGTTATACGTTCCTTGGGCCCAGCATGACTTTCATTTAACATGCATGGCACCATGCTCATGTTCTCAACTTCCATGTACTTTTTTGGCTACTACCTCAATAAATATCGTTCATGTTATTGCAACTAGTATAATGCACGCTAAAAGGTTCTTTCTTATCATTGTTAGAGTCCATAACATCTTGGCTGTAGGTGGACAGTAGTTATATTTACATTTTTTTTATGTTGCTTTTGCACCACTTGTTGGGGTTTTTTTTTCTTGAGATGTCAGTTTATGACTTATGTGTCTACGTATTGATCAATGTTTGAAGATAATATTAAAAATGGGATTAGCACGTAGCAATGATATATTAAATAGTGTAATTCATCATTCTGCAGAAGCCATCATTAATTTAATTTGTTTAATTAAAATAGCCCATTAAAATGCGGGTGCTGGATTTAGTTACTGGCATAAAAACATTACTGGCTTCCTTTTTGTTAATGGGACATAATATTATACAAGGTCTCAACAACTTCAACATTTTGCTAATTGAGTCAGCAGTTCAATTTGAAATTAGTGTTGCTGGGAAAGAAAAACAAATCAAATATAGAACGTAGTTAGCATTTAAAACTTAAAACAGGGGGTTTCCTTATTTTCTTTTTAGTGAATGTGAGCAGGAGGTCAGGTTGTTATGTGAACATTAAAAAATGTCATCACCTGACCTGCTGTACGCTTGACAATGCGTCATGTTTATACTGACAGATAGAAGCAAACAAAACAAAATGAAAAGGTAATGAGGTAGAGCACGGAGGGGCTGCAAAATCTTCCCCTCAGAAAGCTCTGCAATGTTTATTAATGCTGCTGGTTCAATACAAAAATGCAACCTGCAATAAAATGCCCATGTCTATTTTTCCGTTTCAACTTGTACTTTTGGAATTTGCCCACGGTAGAAGAGACAAAAATGAAATAGTTCCATATCTGAGCATAAAAGAACAAAATATATCCATGCTGGTAAGCAGGTTTCATTTCTACTGTGGTTTTGAAACATTGTGCACAGAGCGGAGAATGTCCAGTTTTACTGGACTTTAAGTCTTTAAGTCTTTATTGTTAACATCATAGCCCTGACCTTCCTGCAAGGTTTCCTTCTGCATGGCTGTTCTGGATCTGCCTCCTCCTGCAATCTTCCCTCTTTGGGTTGAGTTTGTGCTGCCTCAAAGTGAACCCCCAAACCCTTTTTTCTGTACAAAAATATAGTAAGTGCCTGTGCTCGGGGCTGGCTGAGCCATACTGGATGACCTACACCAGTCCCTAAAACTTGAACACAAGGGTCCGATGGCTTGGTAATTCTGTAGTAGATGCTAGAGTAAAAATGTGGTTGCATAACTTAGCACCTGGTGCAATTTAAGATGCTTCAGGATATCTGAGACATTTCTATGGGGCTGTTAGATAGAATCATAGACTCATAGAATCATAGGATGGTTTGGGTTGGAAGGGACCTTTGAAGGCCATCTAGTCCAACCTCCCCTGCCATGAGCAGGGACATCTTCAACTAGATCAGGTTGCTCAGAGCCCCGTCCAACCTGGCCTGGAATGTTTCCAGGGATGGGGCATCCACCACCTCCCTGGGCAACCTGAGCCAGGGTTTCACCACCCTTAGCATAAACAATTTCTTCCTTAGCTCTAGTCTAAATCTCCCCTCTTTTAGTTTAAAACCATCACCCCTTGTCCTATTGCTATAGGCCCTACTAAAAAGTCCCTCCCCATCTTTCCTGTAGGCCCCCTTTAAGTCCTGGAAGGGGCTCTAAGGTCTCCCCGGAGCCTTCTTGTCTCCAGGCTGAACAACCCCAACTCTCTCAGCCTGTCCTCACAGCAGAGGGGCTCTAATCCTCTGATCATTTTTGTGGCCTCCTCTGGACCTGCTCCAAGAGGTCCGTGTCTTTCCTGTGCTGAGGCCTCAGCGCTGGAGGCAGCACTGCAGGGGGGTCTCGCCAGAGCAAAGGACCAAGGAGCATAGGTCAAAGCACTTGCAGGAGTCCTGCATGCTTCTGGATCAGTGACTGGAAGTCAAAGCAAAGTGTCTGTATTTAGGCAACCGAATCCAATTTTCAGTTTACTAGCTGACACCCCTGCGGTAGGTTTGTCCAGAACGGTGTCATGGAGCGAGCTACAATTAAACGGCTTGCTTGGGCTCTCTGCTTGGGCTCTTTTGTTCTCCATTATAGGTGTACGTGAAAGCTGCTCTGATACTGGTGTGTTAAACATGGTTATGGCCTGGGTCCAAGCTCTGCCCTGCGACTGCGCACACTCCTCAGTTGTTAGCGTGGTCGCTGGCGTGGTTTTAGCCTTGTCTCACTAACAATCTCCAAAGCTATGCCCATGAGAGATCTGAAGGTGACAAGGTGAAGGACAGTTCCCAAGAGGCAGTTTCAGTGTGACCAGACCGTTGGGAGAAGGAGAGTCTGGTTGCTTGGACGTGAGCCCAGCTGCACCGCCTGGCCTGCGGACCGCATAATGAATAATGAATGATTCAGCACACTTTATTTTCCAGTATGAATGAAGCCATTCCACATCAAGAATTACTTCTGTGAATGAGAAGGACTTAACGCCGTTGCCTTTGATCACAGTGAAATCAAGGAATACTCTTTTTCACAGTTGTTTTAAATAACGCGCTTCAGTTAGAGGGGTGTCATTTTGCCTGTTGAGAAAATTGATGGAAATGTTTAGCAAAACCTTCTCTGGTGGTTGGAGATTTTCAGATGCTCCAAGCAGCGAGAAGGGGTAGGACCTGGGGACACTTCTGGGTGACACTGTGAGGCAGCCGGGAGATACAAAGGGATAGATCTGGGATCTTTGGGCCAAGTTATTTCCTGTAGAACTGGGGAATTGGAGCTGTAATGATGATGTGGAAGATTTTAGTTCAGACCCCTCTGCAGTATTGTGGACAACTCTGGTCACTCATCCGGGACAGATGCAGAAAAGTCTTACTAGGATGGTCAGGGAACATGGAAGTATCAAACAAGAAAAGACTGTGTTTTGTTATCTAGCAAACAAGCTGAGCAAAAAAAGAATTTTTTTTTTTTTTTTTTTTCCCCCTAGAATTAGGAAAGGACTCAATATCAGGGAGAGAAGAAAAAGCTGTTTAAGGTAAAGAACAATGTTAGCACAAGTCCAGGTGGCTATAAATGGGCCATCTTTACATTTAGGTTTGGAAATCAGATGTTTTATAACCATTAGAGCAGCTGGGTTCAGAAACAGCTGCCCAAATGAAATAGAGGGGGTAAGAAATGTGACGATTTATGTGACAGTGCTTGCAAAGTTCATGAAAGGATGTACGTGAGCTTGAGTGTCAGGAAACGGAATTTGGCAACACAGGAGGAGGTCGTTCAGACCCAGGGCCCTATCAGTGCTAAGTGCTGCTATTTTATGAACTAATTTATCCTCAATTTTCCCCTGTTTTAGAAGAGCTGCATTAAGCCATACTGCACCCCATGCCTTGTCTTTATGAATTTATATATTCATTGGGAGTACCATTACTTTGTTCATCAATATTCAGTTTCCCGGACCCTATGGTACACCTGTTTTGTGTGTCCCACTATTCACAGCAGTTCCTCTAATGTCACAAGTTGCAAAGCCAGATGTGCTGAAAAGACGTGGTGTACGGAAAATAAGCAAGATCTATGGCCAGAGAGTACTGTGATGACAGCAGAAAGCTAGGTTTCCTGGGATCATACGCTGACAGCCAGTCAAATTGCAAACGCCTGGTGGTCACCATCATCATAAAATACTTCAACTTTACCTGAAGTTACCTATGAAAAAGTCCTACACTGACCACAGAACTCCTGTCATCTTAATGATGACCATGAACAGAGAAAGCTTAAGACATCCCTTTCAATGCAATAATCACACTGTAAGGTGACTTCTTCTCTTTGCTAATTATGACTGTGAATCTATCACTGTTTTTTATATATATACACACATGTATATTTATTTCGTTTATTTTTACCATTCACATCTGCCATTTAAGTTCATAAAAGTGGATCTGATAAAAGATGAGGTAGAGAGACCCCTAAAATTTGGAGAGACTTCTCATACATAACCAAAAGCGTTGTCAAGCACTGGAACAGGCTGCCCAGGGAAGTGGTGGAGTCGCCATCCCTGGAGATATTTCAAAGCCGGGCAGACGTGGTGCTGAGGGACATGGTTTAGTGGTGGTTTTGGCAGTGTGAAGTTGATGGTTGGACTTGATGATCTTAAAGGGCTCTTCCAACCTAGGGGATTCTATGATTCTATGCAGATAAGTTCATTTAGGTCCTTGGTAATTGATACGTGAACTTGGGCAATAAACAAGAAGTTAATAAACATGAGTGTGAAAATATTCTTGCAAATTATGCATGCTAACCTAAACTGAAAGTCCTGATTTTAAAGTTCAGGTGTTCTGGTTGTCAGGCAGAAGTGACACGATGCCCTGATTAGCCAACCAGTTCACCAACAAATGATAGATTTACAGTTTATTTCCACCAGTGAATTTCGAGTGAATACAGGTCATAGAAAGGTAAAATACTGAAATTAGCCTCTTCACAGATATTGAATGAATAGAACAAAAAGAGCTATATTCATGGAGTAAACTGGCCAAATAATTGGTGAATGGATGCAGTAGGGGTTTTACGTCTTTTGAACAGATCCTCAGTTCCACTTTCAGGTTCCATTTTGCCAACGACATCAAAACTTGAAATATGTACCAGATATTGGTGATCCATGGTGTCTTCTGCAGGACCAGAGGTTTCCTGTGAGGAACCATATTTAATGCAGATGATCAGTGTGTCTGAACACGTTGCTGAATGTTGCAGCATATCCCTGATGTCGAGAACTGGATTGCAAATGTGGTTTGATTTTTCTCTTTAAAAACTACTAGGTTAATTATTGCTTTGATTATAGAGCTAGAATTGCCATCTGTCACAAGCTCTGTGGGATGACCAAGCTTATTTTGGCTTAGTGTTTTCCTACATCTAATGTTTATTATTCCCCAAATAATATAATGTGGGACAGTTACTATCATCCTGGGACAACTTGTCATGTGATGGCTTTACTCATATCATCACACTGTACCATACTGCAATTAGGTTTTCATGTGCCACTCGATTAGGCTGGGAGCTACATGATATTATATTGTGCATAGCTTAGAGTTTTTGACACAGATATGGAAAAACGGTGCATCTGACTCACATCTCTCGTCTGTTTAATTAATGTCGTTTCCATGTAACGAGTGTCTAGCGGTTAGCCAGGAGCTTTCTTGAAAGCTGAGAGCACTTGGGAAAATAGGATGTTACCGTCAGATTAAAATATACTCGTTTTGTTAAGGATCCTCCTCAGATCTGTCTTCTCCTTTGCATTGGGAAGCTGCAAGATCCCGTCTCCTGGTGCTGACTGCTATTGCTGTATTACAAGGAAAAAGGCATAAACACATCCAGTTTTCTTTGAGACTTTGCAGATAAAAGCGAATATTTAACCATCATCCTAAACTGAAAATGCTTCCAGGTGAGAAAACACAAATCTGTGGAAATTCCACTAAATAATCAGGCCTCTAAATAAAATAAAAAAATAAAATTCCACTAAATAAACAAACCCCTCACTCGAGTCTTAATTGAGCTTGGGCTCTAATTCTGGGAGAATACATTACCATTATCAGCCTTGCTGTGACGAGGGCTGCAGCTCGCGGGAAAAGTTTCAAGCTCCTTGCTGTGTAAAGTTTGAGAAAAACTCACATTCTGGGCCAGAACTAAATTAAAAGATCATTTTACACACTGGCAAGTTAATACACTGACACCACCAAAGCCTCTTGCGGGTATTTTTCCCTAAAAAATAGGTGGAGGAAAACTGTCATTCTTACCTATTAGCGCTAAAAAGATACCTCCATGTCTTCACATGCCATTCCACCCTGTCACTTACTCTTTGCTTCTTCAGGCTTTTCCTCTGCATTTTTTGATCTAGAAACAATAAAGGATATTTGAACCCAAGATGTGTGTGCGGAACAACTTCAGAATTATTGAGTTCTTTTCAAATGTTTCATGTTAAGCTAATTGACCATAAAGGAAAGGGCCAGGGTGTTACCTCCTTTTTCAGTTTATAGAAGTGATCCTGATGGAAATCCTTATGACCATTTCTAATCACATAAAAAGGAGGAAAATAAAAGAAGAAAAATTAATTGCCAGAAGCCTAGCTTTCATGATGAGCTGCACTGACAAAAATGCGATGTCTGTCTATAGGCGATGAATAAAGTGCATGTGATTTCAGACTCCGGGAGCTGAGGATGTAAAATCTGTAGCAGGTCTCTTGTCACCGCCTCTTCTGGCTGACCGCAAAAAAAATCCTTTTTTGTTTTTGTTTTTGTTTTTTTTTCTTTTTTGACAATTTTGCTGTGGAACACTCTGTGCAACCAAGCTTCAAAACCCGAGTTACTGAGCTTTTCAATTAAATTCCCATCAAAGCCGCAAACAGAAAAAATCAATATGGTTCATCTAGCATTTCTAAAGTTGCTCAAATACTGCCTGAAAAAGGACATGCTGGCAGTGTTTTTTTTCCCCCCATTGTTTTGTTAATGATTTAAAAATTCTGCTATTTTAGGGTCTCACCTCCGAAACTTGAAATGAGCTCAGAAGCTTGTTTTCCTCCCCTTCACGCAGTCAAGATGACTTCTTAGAAACCTCTTGCTTTTTACTGTGTGTGTATGTATGTAGCTGTTTTGCCAGTACGATACCGATACAAGCAAATTCTTCCTCGGGCCGCGGTGCTGAGGACCTGTGAAGTGCTCTCGAGCCCGTGGGTCCATGCGTTCTTGGGAGGACACCCTCCAGCCATGCCCTGGGCAGGGCTTGCAAGTCCCGGCACAGGGCAGAGCTCTTCTCCAGTCCGAGCCTCAGAGGATGCACCGGAGATACTCAAGGAGATTTGCAATTTCAGAGGAGGTGACAGGATCCGGTCCCTGGAGCACCGGAGACGGCTTTGCTGACCGTCTTCGCAAGCGAGTGCAAAAGCAGCGAGGAATTGTGAACCTAGCTGCCATGTCAGCATCATTTTAATTAAATATATATGGCTTTATTTAGCTATACGAATAGCATCAGTTGTATTATTTCTTTAAATGAAGGACTGGAATGCAAATGGAGTTCATTTAAGTGTAGAGAGCAAAGGGTGGTATTAGAGTAGCAGAAAACATCTAAATGCAACGCCGGGAAAAGAATTGAGTGTCGGTGACGTTACTGCTTATGGCGAACTTGGTTGCAATGTGCGTTCACCCATTCTCTTAACTCCTCACGTGCACGGAAATCGCATTCCCAGCGTATTCAGAGCCTGCAGACTGTTAGCACAGTCACCGGGGTGTTCGGGCAGCATTATTAAAACAGCATTAGTATGCAGCAAGGTGCTCCTCGCCCCGCTAAATCACTTTGTAAAGTGGGCCTGCAAGCTCTCCCCCTCTTTGTTATGACAGCGTTGCTCCTCGCGCTTCTGATGCAAGACTAATAAGACTTAAAAGTAGAGAGTTAAATGAGGTAGATGGGAAACGAAGGCAGAGGTAGAGCCTGAGCTGGGCTGGTGGAACAGAGCGGGCTGGGGGGAAGGAGAGTGGACGTAGATGGGGAGAGGTCCCGGGGAGTGGGGCTACATGAACGGGGCACAAGAGGCCGGAGCAGGAAGGGAATTGGAGCTTATTCTGAGTCTGGCATGATAAAGATGACTGAAGTGTCAGCATTAAAAAGAAAAGAAAGAAAAAAAACCCAGTATCTGCAAAACGAGATGGTCCAGTGAAATGATGCATGTGAAGAGGAAAAGAGTGAGGAATAAGGAGGACATATTACACAAAGGAAACAGAGAGATAAATGGCTGGAAAATTAGAATATTTCTGTTAGAAGGAAAAAACATTCAAGTCGTCTTTTTTTTTTTATTTCCAGAGGCTTTTAGTTCAAGAATGCTTCTAACCAAACAGAACGCCGTATTCCTGGTCGTATATGGTATTTTTTAACACTTGCCAAATGGTGTCTGCTAGCTTGTAACAGATGTAAAAGCTTATTTCCCAAATCTGCAAGAATTGTCACTTTACACTTGCAAAGTGAAGACGTCTTGACTGGAAATACAGGAAGAATGAATTATGCATGGAAAGTGCTGCATGCCTATTTTTAATGGTGCATGGGCATAGTCTGAAATATTAGTTTCCTTGGCTTACGTTTAAGAGGGGCGTGAGTAAGGCAAGAATGAGAAGGTGAACAAGCAAATCTGCCTTAAAAATATGTGCTGAGATTTCCCGATTACAGAGGCACCGGGCCAGTAATACTGCTCTGTGAGGAACTAAAATTAATACGTATAAAATGTTAGTACCTTCATGGTACCTTTGTCACCATCACTAATAAAATGGCGTTACAGCTGCAGGGCAAGGCAGCGTTAACGGTAGGCTTCCCAAATTCAAGCTAATTAAATGGTTTATATATTAATTAGCCATACAGAAGCAAACCAGAAGCAATCCTGATCAGAGCAGCATTTTCCCTTGCAGCGTGGAAGAGGAACGCACGTTTCTTCCTGTTGTTTTGAAAGGCACAATTTGGAACATCAGGTGGAAGAAGCGACGACTTTCCCACTGTGCTGGCTTGTCGCGGGTGATAGATGGTCCGTGCTCCCCCATCAAAGCCCTCGCGCATCCCTTGTTTATATCCAGTTGTAAAGGACGGGCAGAGCGAACAGCTTGCACATCAGAAAGTTTGTATTGGAGGGGAGATTAATGAGATGAAGACATACTTGCTAGAGCCATTTGGATCCTTAGAGGAGTCTGAATGAAAGATTTCCAAACGGAGAACGTGTTCAGGTTGTAGCTTCAGTACATCGTAATGCGTATCAGCAGGAAAAATTAGAATGGTAAAATCACAATTAGTATTTCATTCTAAACCGAATTTTGACTCCCTCAGTTAGGTAAAAGAGATTTCTTTCCAACATTTCTATTATACTTTGTAGACTGTGTAGGGCAGGTCAAAAACCAAATTCTGTTTCTTAGAAAACATCAAGATTATCAAGGTTTATATCAAGCTTGCTTTTGTTTCACATCAAAACAATTAAAAAACTATTTGATTTTTGTGTGTGTGTGTGTGTGTGAAAGAACAGAGATAGCCTGAGAAAGGGAGGATTTGTGCATACTGCCCAGTTTGGGATGGCTGTGAGATTGCTCCCCAGGGATGGGGATCATCCCTGCACTAATTCCTTGATGATCCTGGTGAGGTGGGATCTCCTGCCTCATTGCACTGGCACTGCCTTATCACCTGATGGGAGGTGATCCTTACCTCGAGAAGTTTCGTGGCAAAGAGGAAATATTTCAGTTCTGATCTACTGAACACAGCTGCTTTAGTGGAGAGCTGCAGAAGAGAATAAAGTTGACTGAGGCAGCACAAAGAGAAANTAGATATTGATAAGCGTTGATGAGTTCCCCTTGGCTAATTCTTCCATGGTTTGGGAGACCACAATGGCCTCTCAGCATCCTCTGGTTTTCCTCTCTCTTTTTTATCTGCTTAGCCCATTGAGAATATCCTGCTTGACGCTGATCTGTGTTTGAGGTGGTGTTGTATGGGTACTTTGCTATTTAATAGCTAATAACTTTATCACAACCGTATAATGGAGATGAGTGTAGTTGAGAAAATTTATAGTCAGAGAGGTAAAATAGGCTGTCAAGCAGGCAGTCCACATGCTCTGTGGGAATACCGCTATGGAGCTGGCATTGCACACATGATGTGTTTGCCTTCTACTTCTGTAAGAAATAAGTCATTATACAGTAATACTCCCTCCTGGCACTGCCTCGTCCTTTCGGAGGGGATGGGAAATGTGTTTGGGCTCCAGTAGATGGGCTTGGCAGGTGCCTACCGCTGGCATGACTTCGGCAGCTGTAAAACCCAGATGCCCGGCTTTGACTAGTTTATCCATGGCATCTGGGAGTCAGTTCTTACGTGACCTGGCCTGGCCAGCTTGCTTCTTGAAGAATGTGGTGTGAAGAGTTATGGTTAGTACGTTACTTTTTCTCAATTTTTAAAATCTGATTTATTCCTTGTGGTCTTGAAATTATGGGTAGAGAATGCATCACTATAGTGGAAGAGTTACAGCAAAAACTGTATGCAGTGAACAAAACACCCGACTATATCGAATATTTACATCAACATGCAATGCCTCTAACAAGTTTTCAGGTAACTATAAGGTTTCGTTAAGAATTGCATCATATGATCTTGTGGCGTGTATCACACTTGAGCACATAAAATCACAGAGAGTAAGGAAGTCACATTCCAGGCTAAAATTGCATTAAAATTTTGGCATGTCCAACAGCTTTTTGACTGAGAGGTGGAATCAAGATTCCTTTAAATGCTGGGAATGTGGCTCCTGCCATGTGTTTGCAATCATGACTTTGTGCCCGTTGACTCCAAGGGAAGCAATTAATCCATTTTTGGGTCGTAGACTGGGGGATCTGGTTTTCATCTTTCAACAAATGTCTCTTGGTTCCTTGGGGAAAAATCTTTCATATAGCATGGCAGTGTGATGCTGGTTTTTATATGTGTTTTATATTCTCATGCAGTTACATCTTGTGCGCTCCACGTGAAAATCACAGTGACCCCATGCAGACCCATCATTAGCTGGTATAAATAATCACAGCTCTGGTGGTTTCCAAGCATTCACTTTGTTTTATGCTAGCTGAGAATATGACCCGTATCCTTTCAAACCTGCTGTGGTAACAAACTCGGAGCCCAGTCCTGCTTTCAGCAAACTCAGGAGACTTTTTGCAAATAGCATAATGGTGCCTGAGAAGGCCCCAGATCTTATAGCTTTCTTTATGGGCTGCTTGCAGTTTTAAGGTTTGGGAATATGTTAACTTAGCTCTGACGAGAAGGGGAAAAGGCAGCAGCGCTGTTCTTCATCTGTGGAAGTACATTTGTTGGGTAGGCTGTGTTCTTTTAATGCTTTCCTCAAATGCCGTTTTGTAACAGTAAAATGCTCACTAAAAATACTAAAATATTTTTAGTTGTCGAGTACAAATCAGATTGAGCTGCACATTTCCCTCGTGAGTAAAAGTGATGAGTTTGTGTTCATTAACTCGGGGCCATCTGGTGCAGACATGCTGCAGTCTGTGAATCAAACATGCATCAAACTCCAGGGATCAGAATAACCGCCAGACCCCGTGTTCAGGGGGCTTGGGGTGGAGGGAGGAGGAAGAGGGTAATCGACTATAGATTTCACTCTTTTTAAAAATTAAGTCTGCTCTACAACAGATTTCAGAGCTTAACATTACGCTATTGTAAAACTGCGTTCAAGGCTCATCAGTGACCATTCGAGTAACCTTCAGGGTGCTCGCTCACCATTGGTACCCGTCATCCTGACTATTTTGGGTACAAAATGGCTAAATAGTACTGTGTTTCTCTGAATTTCGAAATAATGCATCTTGAGGGTGCAGGTACACCGATGCATGTAAGATATCAATCTAAACAGCCTTTCTCAGTTTTTCTGGGTTTGCACTGATGCAAGTCAGTGGCATTTTCTCTTGCATCGGCACAACTGGATCAGATTTTGTTGCATTTCATAGAAAACTTTGAAAAATGAACGAGTTGTAATTAGAGGCCCCAATTCCATCTGAAATCTGCTCTGATTACCAACCTGGCAGACTTTATAGATTTCTCACCCAACTTTCTTCAGACTTTCTTCTTCCTGCCTCTCCTGTACATGTTTTCTCTGGGCTCTACCTTCACCTCCTCCAAGCTCATGTCTGCCAGGGGTTGCAGTGATGCTGAGCGGTCCCACAGGGTGCAGAAGAGCCAGTTTTAAGCCTGAATGTATTTTGAGATGATCCAAAGTCACCAGGCTCCACCTGCAAACCTGTATAACCTTGTGAGTTCATCATCACCTGGCTCCGGCTCCTCCCATCTGCATTGCATCATTTTTTCATCATTTTTCATCTATTAACCCTCGTATAAGCTTGAGACTGACACAGACTGGGGGCTGTGGGAAGCATGGCAACGCTTCCTTTAAATTCTGGGAACATGGTTCCTGGCACAGACCGTTTTTTCTTTTCTGAAGAAATGTGTGTGTCTTGGTTTCCCTTCTGCTCCTTTCTACCAGGACCTGCAAAGTCTGGAGGGGTGAATTCCATCCCCACAAATAATGAGTAAGAGGTAGGCACAGGCCAGGCAGGTGGGACTGGGCTGAACACAGCCAGCATGAATGGTGTTACTGGGGCTGGGGCAGGATGATGACAGACCAGTGATCGTACAGTGATGTTGGAACTACAGTCCACGGGCACATAAATCCAGCAAAGCTGGTACGTGAAACAGCAGCAGCAGAAGAGCTGTTGTTAAATAGTCACAAGGACCTTCTTGCCTAGGAGAAAGGGAAGAATTGAATTCAAGGTACCTTGGCCACCTCTATAGTGGTTTAAAAAAAAGGATCAGCCAAATTTTCTGACCCTGAGGCCAAGTTGTCACATTCTTATAGTTGCTCAGGTGAAAACAAACTAGGGTGATGTGTCCGTGTTGTCTTCCAAGGTAAGTCCCGGGCCCATTGCATCCCCCGGTACAGGCAATGCTGGGGCAGACACTGGGGACTGCAAGGGACCATGGGCCACCCAGCTGCCCCAGTGCCTGAGACCACGTCCTGGCCCTGCTTAGTTTACTCCTATAAACATAACCTTTGCACAGTCAAAGTGGATGTGCGTATAAACTTTGCTTTTTCTTTCCAGTCTCAATCCCCATAATAACATTACACTATTTTTATACAAGGTTATCATGTTTTAAATAGGCCATCTGTGTCACTGTAAACATCTGCTTATTCCTAACTTCAGTAGGTTTTTCTTTTCCTGACATCAGGAGGTGTAAAATCTCCAAGAGGGAGAGGAAATTATTGTGAGCTAGCTGAAAGAACCATATATCTAGAACCATATGCCAGACAGTGCCACGGCCGTTGTCCATATCATTTGAGTTGTTTTGGTGGTACCTCGCAGGGTTTTGCCCAGGACAGCAGTCACTGCCCTGAGTATCTCCCAGATGCTCGATGCCTGTGTTTGGGCATCTGAATTGAACCTCTCAAAATCAGAGCCTTTAGAGCAATTCTGCTGACCAAAGATAGATGTTTACTTTAGGAAGAGTTGAATTGCTCTCTGGGCTGCACTGGGCTCAATTAAGTTGTCTACATATATATGCCGAGTGCTGTTAAAGATGATCTGGGATATCTGAGATGTCCACATAAAGCTGGCAGAAGTGACTCGGTACCCACAGGAGATTGAGCCACGGGAATGGCAGTCAGGGGCTGGACAAGATTCCCTGAGGCATCTCAAATAATGCCTATGGATGCCTATGTCATGCCACCGTATCCTGCAGTAAGTCTTTATTGTCTTTAAAGGGAGCTTAGAAACCTTCTTGTAAATACCCAAGTCAAAGTTTCTGGAGGAGAATCCCGTTTCATCTGTTTTGTTAGATGTCCTGGGATGTAAGTTGTATTCTCAGTATCTGTGATGTATCGTAGTCTAAAAGTTGTGTCCGTCCTTACAAAAGACGGGGTCTGTGTCTCCTGACTAAACCAGGAGCAGTCCCTGCGTGGGGACCGGAGGCCAGTTTTTCCTGTGGGTTGTGGCAGTACTTGTGGACCACGGCTGCAATCTGTCCGTAAATGAGAAATGACACAGCTGAAAACCAGGATGGAATCCATACAGGAGATGAGAGAAGATTCAGGTCCATCGTCTGCCACTGACTTAATAACAAAAAAAAAAATCTATTATTAATATATGAAAGGAATGAGAGCAGGAGTAAGTAATCACTTCCGAGCAAAGATCATGTTTCCATGACGATACCCCTATCACCAGATAATCCATATAGCATAAGCTCGTCTGTCCTGCTGGGATGTATTTTGGCATATTTGGAAAGAAAAATTCTGAAACTGTCTGATTCCCACTCTTTTCATCACTCTTTTAAATGACTCGTTGTATTAATGGCACCCAGTCAAAGGAGAGAACAGTGCTGCACAGCCCCCTTGTTTCTTTTCTCCGTTCTCTTTGAGTCTTCTCAGCAAAATGACCATCCCTGCTCTGTCTCTTAATTCCCTGCCTGGATTCAGTCACTCTGCTCTCCCATTAAGGGCAGTTTTGTGAATGACATCTTTGAAAGCTCATCATTGCTTTCATTTGCCTGCGAGGGAAATGACTGCTTACTCATCCCCTTTGGGAAATCAAGTTTACCTTCCAAGGAAGTCTCTTTTTTCAGTACTTTGTACGGGAGTCTTTGCAAAATTCTCAGTAAGCTTGTTGGCTCTTCCTTTGTGCCACCTCTAGGAAGAGAAATACACGTTCATGCTCATTTACGCTGTGAGTGGGTGACTTTCAGGCTCTAATAGCTCATTTTTCAAGTAAATTTTTCGGTAGGACAAGGTGATTCTTTGTCATCTTCTGGCAAAGGATGTTTCAAAGTGGCACCAGTTTCTTTCTCTATAGGATTGCTTTTCTCCCTTCAGTCTCATGACGTTTGAGTCTTTGGGTTTTGGATACTAATAAAATTCTGGATCCTGATTCTTTTCATATTACCTGAGTGTTACTTAAGATCTTTTTATGCTCGCTTTATGGCTTCTTTGCACAGTGAGTGCAGCAAGTTCACAGCAAGCCTTGGCAGAAGTGAAAATCAGGTGCATAGCTTTTGTTGAAGGAGAACTAAGGGTTCGTTACGGCGCCTGCCTTTGCATTGCCTTGAGAAGACGTCTACAGCTTCCCAAGCGTTTGACGTGAGCAGCCGAGCACACCAAAGCTTGATCTAGCACCGCTCCCAGCATCCAAGCCCATTGTGATTCATCCACCAGAACCACTAGTTTTTTGCGATTTGCTCTCCACTCTTCCCATTAGTGCGATCTGTGAGGCGGTTATTTGCCGTTTCATGGAAATTATGTGGTTCGATGCAATTCTCAGTCAGATAGAAGTACCTCGGCAAAGCGCTTTTCAATTTGTTTTTTGTTGGGCGTACTGGGAGAGGCTCACTTGTGCTTTCGGAGGGAGACTTCATAACTACTAATCTCCAGGAGCGGCAATCTCAGCGGGCCATAGCGGATAAAACAAGGTTATTTTCATAGATCTACACTTGCCTTTTTTCTGTTCCCATTTCCCTTCAGAAATTGCATCTTGTGTCAGAGAATAAAAAGAAAGAATTTTATTCGGTACTAGTGTCCTTATTATTACTCTTATTCTGTCCTTCCCTCTTTTCTGTTCTTGGCTTTCTTGTTTAGCTATGTGCATACCTTTCAGAGTAGGAGGTAGCCTTTTCTACAGCCCTCGGTGATTTAATAGGCTCAGTCCCAATAAACTCAGCAAAGTTCAGGCTTCTCGGTCACTTTGGGGATTTCAAATATGTTGCTCTGAAAGCTAACAGGGGCCATGACTGTCACATAGGATGCCAAAGTGCTGCGTCTAGAGCGATGCCAACGTACTGTGTCATGAAGCTATGGCACAATATTAACTGACGGGGTAGAGTCAGCCTGTCTCCCTTTATAAATGTGACTGTGGTACAGCTGTGCACTCGCACTGGGGTGTGTGGGAACGGTATTAATTTAAATGCTTTAAATCCATCTGCATCTTCTTGGCTCTATTCTGTGACTCTAGAAGAGCTCTTTTTTGAGGCAGTGTATCTGAAGAATTCTGTTTAATACGGATAAATAATCCATTACTATGTCTTCGTCAGAAAAGAGGGAGGAAGAAGTCGTAATTAATCAGATCTTTTCCTAATTGGCTATGGCAAAGAGGTTTCCAAGCGTGCCAACTGCATGAAGTGGCCAAATAGCTGGCTTTGCCTAAATAAGATAGAGACTGTTTCTGGAACCCTTGTACTGAATTTGTGTGGATTTGCATTGAGGAGACGGCAGCAGGATGTCAGGTAGATTAATCCTGGCTTTAGTACGTCCTGTCCCAGCGTGTCATCCCTTTGCCTCCCATCCGCTCTGCCTGGGAGTTTGACTGCAGCGTTTTTAGCCTTGGATTTTGAATAGTTGTGGTGAGGCTCACATGAACCAAATGCAATTTGACTGGCACCCCTGGACCAAGCGATGTTTCAGTAAGTGAGTAGAAAGAAATTGTTTACCGTGTGTCATTAAAGAAAGGAGAGAGGGATTTATAGTCTTAGCCATTAGTTTTCTTCGTTTTGGTTCACAAAGCCTTTCAAACAGTCTATTTGAACCATATAGACAGTGCAGCTTTCCAAGATTTCCAAGCAATAAAATGTGATGTTGACCATTTCTATTGGCTATTCTCCTGATCTTGGTACTTTTGGATCACCTCGCTGGCCTAAATCTGCTCTCTTGGTGGGGAACAGTCTAAACCAAACCTGCTAGGCAGGAGTCAGTCGTCAGCTGTGTGTATGCTGGATGGAGAAATCTGGGCGCTGTGATGGTATGTCACTTAGAAAAAGCTCTGACCCTTTGGCCCTCTGAGCATCTGCGTTTTAGAAATGACCCCAGGAAACACTTTGAGTTATGCCCAGACATCCGAGATGATCGTTTGCTATCCCCTTTGCTGGATGTGAGCAACCATTTAGCACAGCCACTAGCCCATTTGTGTCAAACAGGTCCTGGAGAGATGTTGGAGAAGAGGAGAGGGGCTATGCCCAGCGGGAGCCACTCCACAGAGCCTTTAGGCTTGGGCTGATACATCATTTTCCCCCAGTATCACAGATAAAAGGTACAATCTTTTCTCCTGCACCAGCAGCAGTGTAAAAGGCAAGACGGGTAAAAGTAAAGAGAGTGAGAGAGCACTGGTATAAGAATGGCTGCAATCAGGTTACAATGAGATTATATCAAATGTGTTGTGAAAGTTCTAATAATTAATTGTTTCTTAAACTGTGCAGCCTATTTGTTTGATCTTTCTTCTGCATTTCTAAAGCAGGATATCATTTATTTTTCTTCATTCGTTTTTTTCTTGTGAACCATATTTCTGTACTTCATACTTGATTTAGTAACCATAGCAATGAAATAAATGCATTGTCTTCAGTGACAATGGTGTCTAAATAGATACTCATCGCTGTGTAAGGCCTTTAACAAGGGGTAGTTCCCTACCACCGTAATGAGAAGGCCAAGGGCTATGTTATTGAAATCATTTTCACTTTGATTTTGTGACATCAAGTCCAGAAGTCTCTGATAATGCATTTGTGTCTCCTCTGTTGCTCAAGAGTATACAGAGAAATACATAACCAGAACTTTCCAGAGGGATTTTTTGTGTAGGGAGAGAACATGGTTAGCATTATAACTTTTGAGATACAAAGAGACGCATTAATACCTTTTATTTTCTTATGCTACCCTCACATTATCAATCACCCAGAAGTTTCTATAGAGAAAAAAAAAAAAAGAATGCCTACCGACTTTTTCTCTAAGAAAGAATACGTACTCTTGTGCTTGAGCAATCCTTACAGGAATAGACGTAAACTGTGTTCATTTCCTCAGGTTAAAGATAAAAGCTAAAAAACCAAAAAATACCCAAAAGACAAAACCCCTCTCCTTTTGTGTTCTTAACAGATTGCTTTTGCAACTCGGGGGCAGATATATGACTCCCTTTAGCTTATTCACCTTTTATGTATTAATTCTCTTTATCATAGTCTTATGCAAACATAATTCAATCATTTTCTAGAGACAGACATAGGTTTCTATACGTTTACCCTACAGTCGTGCTATAGCCTCACAGCACTTGTAGGAGTTGAACATCGTGTTTGAGCAGCAGTTTGCACCTCTTTTATTTTGTTAGGATCGTATGGCACGATCCGAGAATGCTGCGGTGGATTTGCACTGAAACTGTAGCAGTTCCTCTGCGCGTCACGTTCTTTCCATACCTCTGCCACGAGCAAGAAATGCTGAATTAGTGTCAACACTGAATCCTGCTCCGATAAATGCACACTGCATGTTGCTACATGCACCATGAGCATCTCTTGGATGGAGTAGTGTTACAGCTCCTGAGATTTAAATTTAAATCTTTCAGCTCCAGGCATATTCTTTAAAAGAAATGGCTTATTATCCGTTTTACATATGGAGCCTAGATTTCCAGGAAAAAAAGGCTGGAAAGGATTCGAACTACCAGCAAATTAGAGACCTAAATCAGACTTCCCTGAAAATTTTGCACAGATGTATATCTTGACCAAAAATGTGATTTTAACTAAGGGAAATTTTCTCATGAGGATGAATTTTATATCTTTGGATAGCAGAGTGTCTAAAAAAATCCATTTTAGGATGTTGATTGTGTATATGTATGTTGACATATGTATGTGTGTACTTGCTATATAAACAACATGATCTGGATTTTTGCTTTTTCAGAAAAGTTTAAAAAAATCGGTGGGGTAAGAACAGATTAAAATGCAATGCTTCTATTTTATTTCATTTGTTTGGGGTTTTTTTTGTGAAAGGGAAGAATTTTCCTGCTAGCTGTACTTTTAACTGTAAGTCTTAGCTTCTGGCTATTGCCTGTGTGTTATAAATGCCCAATTGCAAAAGCCAGCTGCTGACTCCGGACTTTGAAACTCTGTATATCTCTAATGGGCTAAATCAAGAAAAAATCTCTTGCAAGCACATAGCATGGCTAGCAGCAGGATAGGTAATTTATACGTTCCCTGGGGTTCGCAGGGAGTCTGAAAATTGAAATTGAAGTTTAGCCCTGTGTCCTAGTAATGTCACTTCTGTATCACCTGCCCGTATGTTACTTAAAACAGTTGTCACCTGTGTCACTACTGGGGTTTGAGCCTTTACTGCTTGAACTAAAGCCGTGCCCGAGCTGGGGGCTGCAGCAGAGTTGTACTCCGCGTTTTGGGGACGGAAGGAGGACTTCCAACTCTTGGGCTTGCGCTTCAAAGGAGGTAGGTGTGTGCTGCCTTTGACTCAGCTGGAAAATCCTTTTATCTTCTGAAAACCTTCTGAAATACTGTTTCTTTGTACTTCTTGCCAACCTGGTTTAGATGACAGTGCAGGTGGTTCCTGCTTTGGCAGGGTGATGAGTGTGGGGGGATAATTTTTGAGGGGGAAGTTTTAAAAGCAGGGGCGGTTCCTCAAGATTGCAGTAAAATAGGAGTGAAGCCTTGTGGTGGACAGACCCCTGAACCTTAAAGAATGACAACAGAGATAATAGGAATAATAATACTCTGGTGATGATCAGACCATTCTTTTATATATATCTCAAAGCAATAGTGAATAGAAGGGTTACAGGAAAACAAGGCGTTCATCCTATCTCACCAGAAAATTCATGGCCTCCTTTCCCATACGAAATTGTTGTCTTAATCCTTTTTATGTAATCCTTTCCCCTGCCTTCTTTCTTCTTCCCCTTCCTCGCTTCTTTGCCCCTTAGCAAACAACTTTGCCAATTACAAATGTCACAGGTTGTCATCTAGTCATGGTACTCTTCAAGTCCTAGAAGCTGTGCTTTGTTTCATAACTGGGGAAAAAAAAAATCCAATGCTATGTGTTTTCAGCCTCTTTTTACTTTTGAATGCATACACCTTAAAAAAAAAAAAGAGTGTTGCCTTCCATTTATGCTAAGGACACTCTGAAATAGTGCTTGAAATAGTAGTGCTGCCCCTCTCTGATGTGTGTTCCTGGCCTGTGGTGCTCGCTTGCTCACGGCATTAGAGAGTTGGGAAGGAAGAAACGGAATGGATGTGTTTTCTGCATTAGAGGCGGCGTTATGAACAGGGGGACCCTGAGTTCTGACATACCATTTTAATTTAGATTTTGTAAGATAGTTTTGATACTCTGCAAGTCCCAGAGAGAGAAGCAAATTTTCTTTCTCATCTCATATGACCCTCAAATAAGACCTAAAATAGGCAGAAGTTCATGACAAAACTCAGTGTTTTCTGAGCACAGTATTCAGATTCTCCATATTTCTGAGGTTATTATGAATTATTGTATCAATGGGCCAATAAGAAATATGATGACTGTAGAATTGGAAGGGATATCTCATGTCTTCATAGTTGTCTTCTGTTGTTGCAGACAAGATCATATCATCTGATCCTTTTCCTATAGATGATCACACTATTTAGTAGTGCATCCTTTCCCCAGTTTGTCTCTTCACAGACAGCTCTATAATATCAGGTTTTCTAAGAGCAGAGGAAATTGGATCATTGCTTCCAAAGTAGCTGATTATGGAAATACGTAATGGAGATAAATTTACTCTTCCATCATTCAGAGCTTCTGAACAGTGCAGGGCTGCTACAGCAAAGATACCAATGGTGAAGAAATTATTTTTGTACAGGCTCTAAAGCCCAAAATTCTTATTTTGGGAGCTGCTTATGGCGTCCTTTTGCAGCATCGATTTCCCATAGAGGAGCCCAACACATTGTCACAGGTCTGCTGTCTCAGCAAACTTGAGGAGGAAACTTCACATGGACTTTGGGTGAAGGTTCAGCAGACTCATATTGTCAGAGAAAATACCTGCTCATCCAAAAGTTACAAGACAGATCAAAGTATTTCTGGGTGGCACATGAGAATGCTGAACCAGGAATGACTGACAGTATTTGCCAAAAGAATTGGATATAGTTAGATTTCTCCAGCTGCTACAGGAAAGTATCAGAATGAATGTGCTGCCAGAGACGACTTCACCTAACAGAACAGAGTGAAACAAGCACCAGTTCTTTGGTGTACATTTCCTTCACACCTTTTTCTATCCAGGGTCCTTCAAAATCCTTGACCTGAATTTGTTTTTCATCTCAAAATTCCTTTGGTATGTGCTCCTACTCAGACTACCTCTGTTTTCCTCTAGGTGCAATGCCCTGGGTTTTGTATTTTTTTTTTACCACTGTCCAGATTTATAAAATCTGATTATGCATCAGATTTGAAATGTTTACCTTCCAAACTGGCATGCCAGGAAACAACATCTATGGTGAGATGCAGCTTCTGCAAATAAGTGTCTGCAGGTAGGGGCTACCTGTGCACTACTCAGTAGAGCCCGTGGAATCCAGAGAGCTATGCAAGTGACCAGATGTCTAATCAAGGAAAGCAGAATTCCTCTTGTGTCCCATTAATTAGCTCCCCATTAACTGTACGGGGAGGCTAGACACCTAAGACACATGTGCACCCATTATGTAGACACCTATATGTAGGGGTGTCAGTCTGAAACTCAGTTCTTCCCTTGGGACCGAATGATCTGCCCTAGATGAAATGATCTAGTGTCATTGGAGATGTTCTGACACATTCATCCTGGCAGGAAGCAGCCGGTCCAGGGAGGTGCAGGTCAACCGTAGGTTGTGTATCTCACCTGCCAGCCCTATGTAGGTGGTTAGGATGCTCTAGGGCATTGCAAATAGCCTTGGATGTCAATGTGTGGTAACTGAATTCAGTCCATGTAGATACCTAAACAGAGGTGGCCAAGCCTGATGCTGAATGTCACTCCTAGTTTTCTAGAAGAATATTCTTTCATCTGTCATGCAAGGGTATAAGGGAATTCCGTCTACGAAAGTGAAGCATATGTCAGTGCAGTACATGACAACGTTCCTGACACCCCCTGGTTTCCTCAGGACATTTAAGGAATTCATTTCAGAGGCAGTTTCTTTTCATGAACATAATTTGATCCTAATCATCTTTATACACGTAACATTAAGTTTTCCATTTGCCTCATTAACCGTTGCTTTAAAATTTAGATGGTCAAATATTAATGAAGTACCAAGCTCTGGGACAGACCATATCCTCATTCACCAAATTCAACAGTGGGGTTGGCTTTTTTAATCTTATAAATTTTCATCAATTTCCCTGTATTCACAGATCAATCACTTTTCCTTTTGCCAGAGGAAAATTTATAGTAGCTGAAAACAAATGTCCCAAATTACCCCAACCTGCTGCTCCAGAAGGGGTATCTCTTCTAGATACTGTGTCCTCTCTATGTCCTGTGCTGGTGTCTTGGATGTTGTAGGTGCATCTGAAATAGCATTAGATGGTTGTCTTAAGGCAACAGAATTGTACCCTGGACAAACTCTCTGCCTGCCAGTGGAAGATTTCCCTCAGAGGCATCTTGGAACAAAATATTGTTTAGTATCTATGTCAGCGGTTGCAGTCCTGGTCCATGGAAAAGTTACAGATATCTCTTACAAAGTTGAGACTCGTCCTCCTGAATGTCGTTGTTTCAGCTGATGAATTCTAAAAGAATGTTTCTTAAAAAGACTGTTTCTTAACATTTCTTTAAAATGTGTCTTAAAAAGAAACACAAATGTTAGATGTCTTTATAGGACCACCCAATTGCTGTCTTTTCCATGAAGATATTGTGTGCCCACAAATAGGAACAGCAACGGTCTGTCTGAGGCGTAATGAAAGAAGATGGTCAGCAGAGAAGCATGGGTTAAAAACATGGACCTTATAGTTAAAACACTGGCAAACAGCTACTCTCTGTGTTATCACAGAATCACAGAATGGTTAAAGTTGGAAGGGACCTTAAAGACCATCTAGTTCCAACCCCCTGCCATGGGCAGGGACACCTCCCACTAGGCCAGGTTGCTCAAAGCCCCATCCAACCTGACCTTGAACACCTGCAGGGATGGGGCAGCCACAGCTTCTCGGGGCAACCTCAGCCACTGTCTCACCACCCGNCCCCCAAGTCCCTCTCCTCAGGGCTGCTCCCAATCCATTCTTTGCCCAGCCTGGATTTGTGCTTGGGATTGCCCCGACCCAGGTGCAGGACCTTGCATTTGGCCTTGCTGAACTTCATGAGGTTGGCACGTGCCCACCTCTCAAGCCTGGCCTTTAACTCAGCAGTTGAGATATTTCAGGTTCAGATATTTCATTGAGAACTCATCTACCACAGCAGCTCAGGGCCGCAAGCATAAGACGTGTCTCAGTCATCCTGAGAATCCTTTTCTCACTGGCTTGAAAATGCTGCTGTCCTAGAGATTTAAAGACGTTACTGACCTGTGACATATTTTTTTTCAAATACATTTTAGTTGTAGAATTTGTTCATTGCTAATGAAGAAAATGATGTGAAAGCTTTGTGATTTCATTAGCTAAAATTATCTTGAAAGACATATGACGCTGCTAGATGGGCTTATAAAACCTCAGTTATGGGTGAGATCTCTGTACGGGGAATATATTTGTTATTATTAAAGTAGCAAAAAAACCCCAATCAGTTGTGCCCTCCTTGTGCCGTTTCACTCGGGCTGAATATATGAAGGGTTTTGGTTTTAATATCCAGTGCAAATAAAAATGAAGTAATAGGATAAAGTGAATCAAGTCTTTCATTCGAAGCCAGTAGTACTTTCTGCGATTAGCATAACGATGTAGAAAATCATTGCATTCGAAAAGCTGTTTTGTAGGTTATACTTGTTGGAAGATTTCTCTCGTGCGTGTTCCCATTTGCGTGAAGTGGTTATAGAATCATAGAATCGTTTAGGTTGGAAAAGACCTTTAAGATCATCTAGTCCAACCATTGACCCTACTCTACCAGGTCTGCCACTAAACCATGTCTCTAAGAACCACATCTACACGACTTTTGAATACCTCTAGGGATGGTGACTCAACCACCTCCCTGGGCAGCCTGTTCCAATGCTTGATAACTCTTTCAGTGAAAATTTTTTTCCTAATGTCCAGCCTAAACCTCCCCTGGCGCAACTTGAACCCGTTTCCTCTTGTCCTATCGCCAGTTCCTTGGGAGAAGAGACCAGCGCCCATCTCACTACAACCTCCTTTCAGGGAGTTGTAGAGAGCAATAAGGTCTCCCCTCAGCCTTCTCTTCCCCAGACTAAACAATCCCAATTCCTTCAGCCGCTCCTCATAAGACATGTTCTCCAGACCCCTCACCAGCTTCTCCTGACACGCTGCAGCCCCTTGATGTCCCTCCTAGACTGCGGCACCCAAAACTGAACACAGTACTCAAGCTGCAGCCTCACCAGTGCTAAAGTAATTCAAAGTAATTCAAAGTAATAAAAATCCCCAAAGATTACAAAACCAAAACAGCTTTCATATGTCTGGAGTTGGGCAATGGGACAATCAGGTCACCACTGCAGATACTCTTGTAGAACTGCTTTCTTGGCCTTGATTATTGCTGTAAGCCAGCCACTAAAAAATCACTGATGGCTGTTAAATCAAACTTTTTTCAGGTCCCATGAAAGCTAGTGTAATTATCTTCCGCAGTAGCATACCACATCTTAAGATGCGTTCCTAAGAAATCCCGTTTTATATGTGTTCAAATATTATATCAATAAGAAGATCTTGAGGAAAATCCATGGACCACTGCAGCTTTTGGAGTACCACACAATGACTTTCACGTAATAAGAGTTTGTGTTGCCTGGACATGCAGAATTAGAAGCCAGCCACCTGGAAACCAGAGGCATGCTCTCCAGTCCTACAGTTCTTACTGTAGATCCTTTTTATGCTGTCCCCAATTTTTCAACATCCTTTAAAGATGTGGTTGGCAGGAGTGGATTTCTTATTCCAGCATTCATCTCGATGCTGCTGTAAACGAGAAGCAAGTCGCTCTCTGCTCCTCCTCTGCTGTGCACATGTCCATGGATTGCATTAGTGCTTTTCATCACGGCATCCTAATGGGAGCTAGTGCTAAGCTGTTTGGCTACCGTGACCCCTAAATTACTTTCAGATGCCATTTTCCATTCTGTAATCCTTTGTTCTCTCTGTTCCTGCTCTCCTTCCTCCTAGCTGAACACAGAGTCGTACGTCTGTATTAAAATACGGGTTTGCTGATTGAGCCTAATGTACTAAGGAATCCGGGCTGATTTTATGACTGCCTCGCTCTCCTCAATACTTCTTATCATGTCAGACTTCGTGTCATTCACATGTGTTATCCGCAATGATTTTATATTTGTTTCCAGATCCTGTTAAAAAAAAAAAAAAAAAAAAAAAATGGTGTTAGACCTAAGACAAGGCTTTTTAAAAGGTACCGCAACGCTTAGGAGATGGCTCGGATGGTTTACATTATAGCCAGTGTGACACAAGGTATGTTTGGGAGTAATTCTCAGATTCCCAGCGGTGCAGATGAATGGTGAATAGCAGCGCTCGTGATCTTTATTAGCAGTCAATACAGTGCAATAAACCCCTGCTTTGCCTCCGGCTCCACAAAAGGAAGCATTTTAAGGGTAAAAATGAGGCAAATATTGGTAGCTAACTCAGCCAGCTGGTCTGCCCCTGTTCCCGCTGTCGTTCCTGGAGGGAAAAGGGTTCCTCGGCCGTCGGGGCGGGCTGGGACTTGGGCACTTGGAATTGCCTCCTGTCTCTGCGGACTGTCGAAGGATGTCAGCTATCTTCCCTGCCTGAAGCTGGGGGATGTGAATTACTCTTTTCCCCCAGCTGTTAAATAATCACCTTCACTTTTTATGGCGCTCTAATTTGAGGTGCCGAGCACCTATGAAATTCCCTCCATAAATAACATAAAGAACTTGCATTAACATCTTAACGTTCAGGAGCCATTTTAGGCGTTAGAGTAGTGACAGCGCTAACATTTCACAAGCAGCCCTGGCGCTTCCCCTGCCTGCGTTTGTTTTACAGTCATCTTTAATTTCCTGATTGCACAGTGGTTTCCAAATAATACAATGTACTGCATCCACATTTTCTACAATTCTTAGAAAATGTATCGCATGGTATAAGCAAAACAATACAGTATTCCTATTTAATCTTCTACTCGTGCAGTGCTGTAGAATAACGATGTACATCTGAGGAAATATCTAGCTCTCCTGCATTTTTTCGTATAAATTAACTATGTATCTAATTGCCTCATCTGCCAGTCTGCAATTTGCATGTGTTCACAGGTATATTGCTTTTGTGTTTAACTGCTTCATTTCCATGAATTGTATGCGTAAAGGGGTTGTCGAGCTCTGCGTAGTACAATTCTGCTTGCTAAAATATTGCAATACATACCTTAGAGAGAAGAAAGATCATTTAAAGTTGATTAAGATTGTGTTAAACAGAGTCAGTATACCATGAAGGAGTGCTACCTACCCTTATCAACGAACCAGTATTGGAGGAAGGTCTGTGAAACGAGAGAGAACAGAAAACAGCAGAATCGCCTTATAAACCAAATTCTCCTCCTGCAAATAACTTTGTTAAATTCAGGGGAATCGGATCAGAATCAAATCTGTGCAAGACCGAAGGAAGGTCTTCTCCATGTGCACTGTCTAGGGGGGCAGGGGGAAGCGTGCAGGTGCACCTCTAGTTGCGGCATTTCCTGATTTTGTTGATTGCTTAATTGCAACGTTCTCGATATACTTGTTTCAGAGTGGAATTTCTTAAATGAACACCACTCAGAGCTCATTAGCACCCAGAGATGTACAGCAGCCAGCATTATCATGGTTAAAAAAAATATCTGGAGGAAGCATCAAGACTGGGAACAATCACGTATGAAACCTTGAGCCTGGATCCAGAGTTTTGGAGGATTTGATCAGGTAATTCTTGTAATACGCTGCAATGAGCTGTTCTTCCATAATGCTGCTTCGGTACTGCAGGATGAGAAAAATCAAGGAGTGAGTTCAAAACCCCTTTGTATTCTCTGCTTGTGGGAAGGTTGAGGTTAGGTCAAGACTACTGGTTGACAGCAGACGGACCCTGCAGGTGTTTTCACAGAAGAGCTTAGCTCTGCGTTGCAGCTTGATTATCTGCCCTGTGCAGTGTGTGTAGCCTCGATCTACCCAACTGGTCTCACAAGGAGAAGAGCCAGGATCCTTCCTTGGAGGGCTCTGGTGCTTTTTGCTGTAAGGATAGAGTTTGTAGGCATCCACCTCTCGGGCTTGCTGGCACGGTGCTATGGATATGCATTTGGGAGTGTCCGGAGGGGCTTACTGGGATGCAGCCTATGGTCATATCTGTGCCAACAGTCCTATTGTTCGGGTGGTCCTGGCACAGTTTTGGCCCTGATGAACTTTTCAGACACTTCCCAAACACAGTTTGGGAGCTGACACCTGCCAGAGACCATTCCCAAAAGGCAGTTTGGATGCTGCTAGCCAGTTCTGGAACATAGGAGATCATGGGCATGGCGAGATCATGCCAGCTGGCCTCTGGCACCGTGTTAGCTGAGTTGTGGAGGTGTAAACTTTTGGTCCGCAGTTTGAGCGAAGTTCTGGTTTAGAGCTCCCATCCTTTGAGGTGGGATCCAGCACAGCTACTTTTAGCCACTGCAAAGTGAGACATCTCATCTAAGCTCCCAAACCGGGTGCCTGCGGGAGTGCAGAAAGCTGGGCTTCTCCAAAGGGCGGTTCATCCCACAGTTACCAATTTGGGAAAGACCGACAGCGGGTGGTGAAGACTCCCCGCTCACGGCAGAGTGGATGTGGATGTCTATGGGAGGGCAGGGACCTACTGCAGGAGGCTGATGGGAACGGAGCTGGATGTGCCACCAGCACGCAACAAGGGTGCGAGCACCAGGCCAGCTTGGAGAACACGGAAGAAGTTCATCCCTCTGGAAAGAGCAGTGTGAGGCTTGTATAAACTCACAGCCCTCACATGGGATGCAAGTGGTGCAAAAGCTTTACAGCCATCTGGGTACGGCTCCCAAACGAGCCCTCAATGGCCGAGCGATGCGTCCACGTGAATCGCGATGGGCTCGCTCTCATCTCTGATAACTCGCCTCCAAAAAGTGCTGATTGGGAGAAGAAAACTTTCAGCTAATTACTGTCATTTTTAATTTTTTTATTTTTTTTTTTTTTCCCTGCGAGCTCTGACTACTGTTCTTAATTTCCTGACCAGCTTGCGCCCTTCCCCCGCGCCTCTCCGAGCATCTGTGGTCGTTTCAAATTGAGCTGTACTACCTGCTGCTCCGACTTTCTAACATACCATACCAGTTGGTTTGCCAAACAGTGAACTGCCAGCCATCTGCCATCCGAATCAGAATTTACATTGTTTCATCTTAAAATAACGCCTTCGGAATATCAAGTAACTCTCTGCATCAGGTTTTGCGAACTGAAAATCGGCCAGGATTAAAAACAAATACCAAATGTGCCTCCGAAAGGAGCGGGGAGGGGAGAGGGGGGAAAGTTGGAGAGGTAAAGTTTTTAATTTACGAGTTACCTGATCTGGAGTGAGACTATAAGGCTGATAATTTTAACCTTGCGAATGCCATCTCCTTAACAGGGAAGCAATTTCACGGTAACTGGTGAGGTGGAGCAGGGGGAATGGGGACTGGTTTCTGTGCATCGCGTGGTACTCTGTGACTTTTTCTCAACTCAAATACTCCTTGCACCTCAGTTTGTCGGTCTTCAAATACTTCAAACTAAGCATCCACAAGTTCTTGGAGTACTCTGGTCTTAGGTCTGCTCTTTGGGTGCATGGTTTTCATGACTGTGGCAGCTAGAATGAGTCAAATGTGGCAAAGTATTAGTGGAGATCTCATTTGCCTGACTCCTTAATCCCAGTCATTAAGGGGAAAAATAATAAATTTACTAAAATTGCAAAACAGATTCTGCTGTTTGATATTAATCACTTTTAATCATGAGGTTTTAGGATATATTTTAGTGCCAATGTCAGGCAGCTGGCAGTTCTTCTGAACTCAAGCCATACCCCTCACTCTGTACCTGTAATGAAGGTCTCCATAGGTGATGTTTGCTTGTAACACTAAATAAAAGAAGAATCCTATTGACTGATCACAGTCCCTCTGTTCTTGTGATCTAAAACATAATACTGGCCAGCGTATTTCTACTTAGAGAAGTCCATCAGCGTGTCCAACCTATGGCCTGTTATGAAAGGCACTAAAACAGAGAGAGGTTCAGATGTCACCAACAGACCTTAACTTGGCTCTCTCTCCTGCAAACCTTCCATGTGGTTCCAAAATCTCTCGAACCTTAAAAAATGCTTGAGCATGATGGTTTCTTTCAGGCAATGTGTTGCAAATATCTCTGTTGCTGAAGAAGCCATGGGTAGTGTGGATGCACTTAAAGTGACAAGTCCAATTGGATTAGTTGCCTTTAGTAATGGAAGGTGCAGGAACATGGACTACATATAAATGCGTTGAAATGTCAGCCCACAAGATGAATTTCCAATGTCTTTAGTTCCTAGTTAAGGGGAAAATATGTGCATATTCCAGCATATAGCATAATAGAACTCTCAGTCTTCTCATCTTCCAGGACTGTGGGAAAGAAGCATTTGGAGCAGTATCCAACTGTTAATAGTAAATTAATTCCTTCAAATGAACTCATCACAGAACAGACATGTCTGCGTCTAGGCCCAAGGTGCCGAGTAAGAGTCAGACTGCTTATCTGTGGTGCCTAATACCTGCTAAATACCCAGAAACACTTCCTTCCAGCAGCATCTCCTCCAGGATCTGTAAACTCAAGTGGAACATACGTTTTGGGCCAGAGAACAGAAGCATGTCAGTTTGATTACTTAAGCACTCAGAGAGTGATTGCTCTTACCTTGCGATGGCTGTTTAAAATTAATGGTCTTAACCTAAACTTGTCATGTGGGTTGCCTCCATTATGAGTGGAAAGAGAGCGGCGCCTCCAGGGAACAATTCAACCCATCCTAGTATAGGTCTGGAGTCAGTATACCTCAATGACAATTTTTCCCACCTTTCTCCTGAACCTTAAGACTTAGCTAGAACTACATGTCTACGTTTTAGATGAATCCTATTAAAATAGATTCCACCTACTATTTTGGATTCCTGTTTATTTTTTATTTTACGGAAACTGCACACTAGGTCTTTCTTCTGCCAGAACCCAACAGCTGCTCTAGAAAATCTTTTTTTTTCATTGATTTTTGAAAGGCTGAGCACTTCTCAGTTAAATATTTGACCTCGGGACACCACTTCATGTTCTGGATCTGGGTTGGATGTCAGTGGTGTGAACCCCTTATTCAGATGTTTAAGCTTCAAATCAAGTGGATTGACCCATCTTTGTGCCCAGAATTTCAAATGGGCTAACTGTAGATGTGCCTAGGGCTAAGTTAGTATTATTTTGTTGAAGAGCCAAGCAGAGCCATGGCATGGGCACTTGCATTGGAAAGGTATTCTCCATGCTATTAAAATGTTATACGGATTCCTGATACAGTTGGCCAGTTTTGGTCCAACAGAAACTCTCTTGGATAGTGACCAGGCATGGTTAGAAAGCTTGGACAGATGAGGAACGGTTCCCAGTTGGCACTTTGGATGCAACCAGTGTGTTTGGGCTGTAAGAAAGTATAGCTGTACTGTGTGAGTTGGGCCTCAGGGGCAGAAAACGGGACCTGGCACATTTTATTTGCCAATATAGATGGTAGGTTGAATCTCTGCATTATCTGCAGAGTGCTTAATTGAAGTACGCTGAATTAATGCCAGGCACCTGCATTTTAGGTGTTATAAAATCTAAGTAGGGACCTGAAGCAGCCCGAATCTCACTGCACGTGCCTCAGTTTGCTCAGAACTGGGCAAGGACCCAGATTCTGGTTTGGGAGCTTTCTTTCTGCATTATTTATATACCTGTGTTTTAGTAGCCACTACAAGTCCAAAACCCACTTATAGAAAGTGTTATGCTGACGTGTAACAGCAAGATTGTCCTGTCTCCAAACCCACTTATGATTCATGTATAAGATGAGAGGTAAGAAGTATTTTCAAGAAACAGATGGTGGGAACAGAGGATGACAAAGAGATCCATTAGTAGAGGTATTCCATGAATTTCCTTCATTGCCTCTTCTCCCAAAGGTCTCGCAAAAGATAGTTTATGATAAAACTACTAATAAAACTCAAGAAAATAACTTCAGTTGGGGCTTGAGGGTGGTAAAGTTCAAGCTGGTAGATCTGTCTTTACTGCAGCCCCGGAAAAACTAGTGGAGCATATTGATACCCAAAATTACTTTCAATATTACCCATGGTGAGCTTCATGCCTGCACATTTAGCCTGCTACTCATAGGCAAACTAGCTAGTTTAAAGCTATCTGAGGTGCCTTAACACAAACCCTTAGGTTTTCTAGTTGCTAATGTTTCACATCTCTCCTCATTCATACGGAGAAGTTCAAGCCTTTGCTAATCCTTTCACTTGCTAGCTGTGTTTGAATATTAGCAAAAAACTGTTTCCACTTAGAATCATAGAATCACTTAGGTTGGAAAAGACCTTTAAGATCATCTAGTCCAACCATTGACCCTACTCTACCAGGTCTGCCACTAAACCATGTCTCCAAGCACCACATCTACACGACTTTTAAACACCTCCAGGGATGGTGACTCAACCCCCTCCCTGGGCAGCCTGTTCCAGTGCTTGATAACTCTTTCAGTGAAAGAGACTTGTCCAAGGTCACAGAGACGTTTCTTTGGACTTGAAATCTCAGTCTCTTAAACTGTCACAGCAACATTTGAAAGCAGTTACCTTTTAGAAAATCAAGGATGAAGAATTAGATCGTGCTCTCTGATTTGCGTTTATCAGTAAATGCATTTACTGGCAAGTCTTGTGGTTTCTTCTTTGTACCTCAGCTGAAGTTTAGGCACCTCAAAATGCTGTCCCAGGATACCATGGGAACTGTCAGGCATCATTCAGCCCTACAGAAAAGGAAGAAGGAGCTACAAGAATTAGCACCTAGCAAAAATTACTCTTCTTGGGGGGATGTCACTTGTTCCAAACTTTCTAGGTGGGCTCAGAGTGTGGGAACCCAACTATTTCAGGTTTGTGGAAAATGTTATAAATCTGTGTTTGACTTTTAATGTCTTCAATGTCTCTCTGATAAGGAACCATTTATAGGGAAAAATATTGTGAAAGTCAGTGTATTTTCACAGTATTTTTTGCCTTTAGGGATGGAAATATCCACAGAAGATCAGACATCTTTTTTTTTTTCCCAATTCCGTAAATAACTTCAAGCTTTTAAAGCCCCAAGAAATTTATAAACAACAATATTTGAGATATAAATATTAGTGTCCATAATCCCTGTGCTGTTTATTTATAGGGAACCAAGGAAACACAGGAATAGTAGGTGGATGAATTGAAAAACACACTTTATTAAAGCAAAAGGCGTAATGAGCAATGATGTACTGTGTTTGGTGTTGTGCCCAAGTTAATTCATGGAAGACTTGCAGACTGTGTTGTCATCTGAATTATATCATTTTTGAAGGACATGCTGCAAAGGATGTAATTGTTAGGAAGATCATTCTCTCCTAATATAAATGGATTCTTCCATTTGGTGAAAAAGAAAAAAGAAAAGCCCGTCAGAGTTAATTCAAGGTCTTTGTATTGGCCATTTGTAAGACTAAAATAGATAACACTTGGGCAAAGGAACAGCGAAGCTACTGAGGTCAGATTTAGACATGGGAGCAATGATATTACTGAGAAGCAGTCGGTAGAAATGCTCATAAAAATGATTGAGAAAGGATCATTGGAGGACAAAAGCTGAAGACAAACCTACAGTAGGCACAGATGAGATGACCTATTCTGTGACTTCCAGCCCTGACTTCCAGTCACTGCATATGCATGTGTCTGAAAACCAAAATGCACCCGTCTGCCGTGAGTTAATAACTTGAGCGCACCTTTGCACCTGGGCTGAAAGAAAAGGAGAGGTCAGGGGAGAGGTAATTTTACCACTAATCTTAAATATTTAAACATGGAAAAGATCTCACATATGGGACATTTCAGTCCTTTTGACTAAGACATGGTAAGAGACAATGGTTGGAAGTTACCACTGGGCAAAATAAAAAAAAAAAATGTTTGTTGGAGGTGAAGATAGTTGGACATTAGGATTGTAGAGACTTGGAATAAACTTTCATGTTGTTGTGGACACGTGTCCATGTCCACGTCTTTTATGGGACAGCTTATGACCCAGGGACTAGTTTGTCAAGGTAAGTTGTATGTCATGGCTAAGCCTTAGGCTTACAGTACAAAGAAGCTGTTGATGACTCCTTTTTCTGTAAAGAAAGGTTTTTGACAAGTTTCTGCTGGGTTTCATTTTAGTTTGTATCAATTCTTGGGTGTGGTTCAGGAAACACTGGTTCAACCCTTGCTTCCTGGAGATGGCTTGCACCATGCTTTGCTTAGAAAACTGGGGCACCTGCTGTCTGCCAGACTTTCCTCAAGGCCATTAAATTCTTGAAATGAAATAAATTCATCAACTTAATAAAAGAAAGAGAAAACTCATACCCAGAAACCTCAGGATTATCAAAAATCATCAGAGATGGTCAGAAATGTTCAGTCTGTGTATATATATACACACACATACATATATATATTCCAAATACCCAGTATATTCTGTAATATAAAACTTTTTGATCCATGAGTCCTTAGTTGAGCTATTTGGGAGGAGGGAGGTGGAAAGGAGGGGGAAGTGATGAAGGTGTTGGTATTTTAAAGTTATGTTTTTACAGAAATGAAATGGAATTTCTAATCTTTCCATTGAAATATACATGAAACCATTTACGAAGAAATTACATTTCACCATGTCTTTACCTTGTTTTTTCCCCATTTTGTCCTGTAATACAATAAAAAAGAAGTAGTTCTTTGCTACTTTTTCATTATTTCATTGCCATCTTTTACTCCCTTAATACTATTTTTGATTTTAAGGGAGGAAAAAAGTGGGGAAAAGAGCTAGACAAAGGTGAACACTATTCTGATGCACACAGGAGACCAGAAGAACCTTAAAGTGGCATTTAAAATCAGTGATTTCTTAGGAAAGCTAAAATATGTCAATAAAATGCAGCTTTGCCACTGAAGTTTTCTTTTTCAGACAAAATTCGTTTTTCCAAAGAAAATATAATGAACTCTAGCATTTATGTACAGTGATGCTGCTGCTCTAAAAACCCTTTGTTGATGGTTGCTATAGAAAACCTTTTGATAAACAGGTGTATATATAGTAAGCTTTTAGACAAGTGCTTTCTTCAAAATTTTTTCCTTTTCCATTCCCCCGTGATCTTGACTAAATAGATCTACAGATGGCCACATCCTAATCTCATTTTAATTAGGGTAAATCAGAAGTACTTCATGAGCATCCCTGAAAGTATGCTGTTCTAAAAGTGGTGGACCCAAAGAAAAATCTAGCTCCCATGGTGTATTTATTTTATGAATTTATTTCACATGGGTTTTTCAATTATTTACATATATTTGGCTTAAATATCTCCAACCTGAAGGTGACGCAAAGCCTAGTTTTAAATGCTTTTCTGTAGCAGTCCAGCTAGTGCCCCAAGCGTCGTTGGCTCGCTGAGCACAAGATCATTTCACACCCCTCTAGCAAAATCTTCCATCAGAAAGTCATGAGCCCTGAGAGGACTTTGAGAGAATTTATTGCATTATTAATAAACTGGCTGATTAAAGGACATGGTTCCCTCTGGCTTTTCCTAAACAGGTTTTGTTCATGGTATTTTAATTCAGGCACATTCCATAATTAAGACATTTTGATTCCATTTCTATTAACAGTGATAAGGAACCAAATCATAAAAAAATCAAATAAACGTGGAGAAAGGCCTGAGGACACAAGCCTCAGAGAGCGCCCAGTATCCTGCGGTCAATTAAGTGATATTTTCTATATGAAAGCTATTGGATTCTTTTAGTTGCCCAACCTCTCCTTTAGAGTTAAGGAAAATAAGAATGGAGAAAGACCGAAGTATGGCATCTTGGCCAGGGAGTGCAGTTCACGCCTAGCAGGCTGCCTTGGCTCGACCACAGCAATCTTGGCTGGCATGGCTTGGGGCCGAATGCCTCACAAATATAAAGGTGCAAGGGAAAGAAATCAAATTCACAAGACCTACATTTGCACAAGAATTATATTAGCCATTTGTAGGTGCATTTCTCTGCATTAGACCGAGATTTGACCAGATTCTGACTTATTAGACAAAGACAAAGGGTTTAATTGAAGAAAAAGGCTTTAATGTTTAGCATACGCAATGCATGCTGGCGATCCACTTTCAATAAGATGGACATGAAGACCCAAACGAGCTGAGCTCAGCACCAGGAAGGATCACCCATTTCCAGCTGCAATGAGCTGAGCTCGTTTGTGAAACAACCCCAGTGAGCACATCCTGGCAGAGCTGAATTTCACAAATCCACAGCATTTTAATATGCTTTAACTGTGGCCTAATAAACTATATCTATATTAGTAAACTAAATACAGCCAGGGATTGGGCTTGGATGTTGGCCCAGGATTTTTAGTAAAGCCGCTGACATGGTTTTGACCAGATGAGTTCTCCCATTCCCAGACGTGGTCTGAGAGTCAGCACGTGCCAGGTACCAAAGTGAAGTTTGGATGTGGCCACTTGTTTGGAGTATTTAGTTGTATGTACGTAAACAGGACCAAGGCAGTTGATCATTAGGCCAGAGACCAGTCCTTTATCCCTTATAGAAACCATAGAATCATAGAATGGTTTGGGTTGGAAAGGACCTTAAAGATCATCTAGTTCCAACCCCCCTGCCATGGGCAGGGACACCTCCCACTAGACCAGGTTGCTCAAAGCCCCGTCCAACCTGGCCTTGAACACCTCCAGGGATGGGGCAGCCACAGCTTCTCTGGGCAACCTGGGCCAGGGTCTCACCACCCTCACAGTCAAGAATTTCTTCCTGAGATCTAATCTAAATCTCCCCTCTTCCAGTTTGAAGCCATTATCCCTCGTCCTATCGCTCCACTCCCTGATAAAGAGTTCCTCCCCATCTTTCCCGCAGGTCACCTTTAGGGACTGGAAGGGGCTCGAAGGGGCTCTCCCTGGAGCCTTCTCTTCTCCAGGCTGAACCCCCCCAACTCTCTCAGCCTGTCTTTCCAGCAGAGGGGCTCCAGCCCTCGGATCATCTTCGCAACCCTCATCTGGACTTGCTCCAAGAGGTCCATGTCCTTCTGACATTGGGGGTTCCAGAGCTGGACAGGTATATAAAATTCAGGAGGGAAACAAATTTTAAAAAAATAATGTTCTATATTAACTCAACACTTCAATAAAAGTAGTTGCTAGATGTAGGGCAAAAAAATGTTTCCTGTCTACACTTTTGTGTTCCTGAGTACCTGTTACAGAGTCTTAACATGTCTTTATGTAGTGACTAGGATGTGAGGCATTGGCTGGATGGGTGTACCGCAGCTCTTTGCCAACTTGAATCACAGAAAAGTGTTTTCTCTGCAGCAGAACTGTCTGAAGAACTGCTGACAACTCTGGCTGAGGACGTGTTTGTGGCTTGGTACCTGCAGCAAAGGATGGAAAATAAACATTGATGTTTATAGCTGCCTCCAGGTACAGAAGTAGGTCAGCCAACCTGGAAAACTTTGGATTATTTCCAAACAAGAACTGACAGATCAAAGATAATATGGGAACGTGGGTCTGGTCAAATGATACAGGAATGCATGAGGCAGAAAGCAAGATATACGACTGTAAATGGGTGGGAGAGCTACTTAATACTGAGCACTCGGGGCCAATATCAAAGATGTTGCTTCTGTTTTAATTGACGTCTGATCGTGTCCTACTCATTTAGAAGAGTATATTCCACATACTTTCAGTGCGGAAGAGCTGTCAAGTTTGTCCTCCCTCATATTTGTCACCTGCACTCTGGCATATCAGGGCAAGCCAACCTTCACCTACAGGAGATGCTGTTCGTCATGGATTGTATAGCTCTGTGCCCTCGTTCTTCATTTTGTTGAGCTGCGTTGGCTTCAGTGAATTATGCCAACATGAAATCGATACCATGAAATGGAGGATGTGGCTTAGGAAGCTGTCCCAAATTGGTCATACCAGTATTTCTATGACTATCTTGCTGTAGCGCTAGGTGGATACCATTGAGGGTTGGAGCTGAATTCAGGTGGCATGTTGGCCCTGACACAGGGGTAACTTCATCTTCAAACATTGTGGCTTTCAGGTAGGCTGTGGGTTTGTTTTCTTTCATTCTGACTCACCGCTGGCTCAAGAAGAGTTATTTTTCTCTCCCTACTGATCAGTGAAATAAGCACTAAAAGAAGACTGTGCATTGTAGGTCACCTACCCACTCTTCTACTTTACAGGTTTTAAAGTGCTTCTTCACATGTAGCTCTATAATTTTCCAGCCTTTCATAAAAAATAGACTCAAGCTATCTGTCAGGGTCATAAAATGAAGATCATTGTGTTCTGTGTCTGATCTAACGGATAAAGCTGGAACTTGCTTTCACACTGATGCCTGAAATAAATAAGCCAACCCATTGAGATGTAAGCTCAAATCCACCTTGCCCTCCTCACTTCTGGGATTCTAAGTACATTTTCAGAATTCTCCTATTTCTCTCTGATATTTTGAAGCTCTTGTAGGTGGATGTGTAAACCAGAAAAACATTTTAATCTTATATTTAAGGCCCGGTTATTCAATATTGTTATCTCCAAGCATTGCTGCGAAATGATGTAATGAGCATGTGCTGTCTCAAAGCAAGCTCAGAAGAGAACGTTATTCCAATGCACAGACACTTTTGGAGAGAAAGCAAATACCTTCTTGCCTAGTCCCCCTCCCCAAGCCCCCTGAATATGTGTAATCAGCTCTTTCTGTATCACCAAGGGGTTTTTATTCCTTTGCAATATGGCAAGCTATTTCTTCCATCTTAAATTCAGTTTAATCAGCAGTTACAGCGCAGTGTGTGGCTTTTCATAATTCTACTGATGTTTCTGCAAATGATCGCTTAGCGCAGTGCATTATTATTACTGTGGACGATCGCGTACAAACATCTGTCAGGACTGACACAGGTAGAGCTGAGCCTGCCTCCAGGCGGAAGGATGGGTTAGAGGTCCTGCCCAGGCCTATTTTTATAATACTTTGCCTATTCGGTTGCCTGGTTTTCTCTTTTTTTCGTATGTCTTCAGCACTGGATGTCATTATCTACCCCAAATCATCTTTTTTCTTTTTTTTTTTTTTGTGATGCCCTAATAATGAGCTTTTGTCATGTACAATGACTACATCTTATTTTTTTCCCCCTTTTTATCATAATATCATCTGCTCGGGATGTTCTGAGAAAAACGCAACAAGCTATGATAAATCACCTTGTCAAGTCACACAGTAATTCAAGCTGTTGCTGAAGTTACAGATAAAATCCAGCAAGAGGCTTTGTGGGGAAGAAAGGTGGGGGAAGGAATTCGGTTCTTCGGAGCCTGCATCTCTCTTGTGTCTGTAACGAATCTCTGGGTGGGCTGAAATGTGGGGGATGTGTCAACCTTGCTGTGGTTCCTAATGAATCAAGAAGCTATTTTGAAGAGTTTCTCTGTCTCTCAGGAGCCGTTTCCACGTTGCAACCTTGGATATGCATTTTGAACTGCTTTGCCTTTTCAACCGGCACCTGAGGGGCAGTAAAATGTATTAAGTTTAGTACGGCGCATGTTAGCAGGTCTGAAAGTTGGGCGGACCTGGTTGGAAACTTCCTAGAGCCCTTTGTGGTCGGAGGTTTTACAGCGGCCGCAGAAGGTAGAGGCAAACGCTGGCAGTTCTGCAGATGTTGTCTCCGTAGTTGTTGTCAGGGACCTCTAAGGGGAAAAAAAACTTTCTCCTTTTCCCTTAAAGAAGGTGATCAGGGGCACAAGTGTTCCCGAGACGTTAAGACCAGTTAGTCTGTAAATAACAGAAGTCTTAGAATTTCCCTTTGTAGTCCCTTCAGCCAAAAAATGAGTTCTGGCGGAGCTGGAGCACGCACCTTTCATAGCTGCTGCATCTGCTCGCAAATGGAGAGCAACCATGTCCTTTGAGAATGAAGGACTTTGCTTTCAGATGACACGAAAAGGACACAGAAAGTCCAAATATAAGGGTTGGACACAGGATGTGTTTGTTTTCTATGAGAGCAGCCATCTTAAACTGAAATAATTCTCTGAATTGCAGCTCCTCGTGGCAGATGGGTAGGAAAACTGCCTGGATACCGAGAGATGTACATAGAAATGAAAAGCAGAACAGATCCATGATTACAGACAAAAGAAATAGCTAAGTTTTAAAATAGTTTTACTCCCAGTTTTCCCACTCCGCCACCTCGGTGTAGCAGTGCTGCAGTAGTTTAACACGTTGATGGAAAGAATAGCACCCAGAAAAGACCTCGGAGGAATGAAGATACCGTTATTTATAATACCTAGGAATTGTCTGTGCGTGAGGAGTGTAAAATAAGCCCAGTGTAAATTGGTGCGTAAAGCACAGCCTGAACTTGTCTTTGGGTATTAAATGGTGCCGTGCAACATTTGTAGGCGCAGAAGCTCCTTCATCCATGCTGGTCACTTGTTAGCCATCCCTTGGCACACACGGGGCTCGTGCCCGCTGGCACTAGCCTGGGCGATTCCTGGCCACGATGTACAAGCTAACACTGGCCAAGAACCATTCCCAGTATGTAATCTGCACGTGGAAACCCATCTTCAGGGCCTAAGAGAGGCTAATGGGATGGATGTGAGCTCTGTCTTAACATTTAGCCTCTGGGCCACAGAGCGGTCTCAGGTGCATTTTATGAAATACAGGAATCGGTGAGCGCAAAGACTATGATTTTCCTGACAAAAGAGGGTTTCCTGTAATCATCCTTTGCAGGAAAAAAAAATTGTTAGATTACCTTTACGCGTGGTACTAGCAAGAATAGCAGTTTGGTTGAAGTTAGGCTGGGTAATAGACATACTTCGAGCTGGGAAATAGCGGGAGAAATGCTTGCTGTGCAACACAATTACAAATCCCGGCTTCGCACAGATGCTCATATGAGGCCTCTGTTGTGTCATGCCAGATGCGAAAATATCCCTTTGTTCAACAGTTCAACACAGTTTGTTCAGCAGACGGTGACAATTTCGTATCAGATTCATTCAGCTGAGCTCGTATATAAATTATTGAAATGGCCTGGGATTTCCCTGCCTGGGAGATAACCTCCTTTGATCCGTGCTGCACGCCTAGAGCGGAGGGCAGTGATGCTCCCCGGCTGGGCGTCCCTTGGAAGAAAGCTACAGGCAATGCGCTCCCGGTGCTTTTGAAATCTCCAACCAAACCATGCTCTCAAAGGGAATAAACAATCTCCAGGACACACTGCAAGACTCAGCTGTTTATGTGGGGCTTGTGGGAGACGAATGTCATTGATCAGCGTTATTTAGAGGGAGGGATGGCTTTTTCCCACTGTTTTTCCTGGTAAAAAATAGGAAATCACATGTGCATACTGGGGTTCCTTCTAGCTGAGTTTTTAAAGCGTTGCAGAAAAGCCTTGTGGTCTGTTTTCCACCCTTGCGCGTACCCTCCCAACTGCCCCCTGTGTCCATGCTGCGTGCTCTGTGATGCCTGGTTCGGTGTGTAAGTTCCTCGGGGCAGAGACCCATCAGCCCTCGTTATCCTGACATGAGCCACGCACACCCTTGCCGCTATATATATAAAATCATCTGGCATATAAAACCAGGGTTGTCATGGTGATCTGAAACTCCCTGAAAGCTTGCTGTAATGCAGTTAATCTTATGCACATATCTACGCTTATTTAAAATCAACCATATGACAAGTCACCTTATATGTAATGGCATCCAACCCGTCCCTCAGGGAGCGAAAAATCTGCATAGGCTGTGCAGCTGCCTTTTTGGGGGAGTAATATTTTGAGCATCTAACTGCTTTTGACCTCACCTGGCTGCCAGATGCCGTCAGCTGTTCCTACGACCACGCCAACAGTCTGCCTCGTTTATAGTTTACAAAACAGAAATCATAGCTTTTTGTCGGGGTTCGGGGCTCACGTGGAGGAAGAGCCTTTGTGTAATTCTTAACAATGCCTCAAAGTTCAGCACGAGGGTGGGAAGCTGCTGGTTTCTCTGTATGGTATATTCCTTAAATATTCAATGAAGAGACAACCAGAGGAGGAAAAAAAAAAAGAGGGATTAATTTTAATTTTGCGATGCCTGTAGAGGTGCTCTGTAGGGAGAGGTTCACCTCCAATGGAAGTCAGTGGGATGGGATCAGGCCTTGAGAAGTCACTGTGACACCAAAAGGAGGCAGAAGTATTAATATTTAATTTTCAAGGACTGTCAGTTATGTGCCCTTCCCGAAGAGACCCCTTTCTGTACCCATGATTAAGTGCAAAATATACAATTCTTTCCACATCTGTATGGAAACTCAGTCTGTAGATAAGGACGAGATGTTCCTAAGTAATACTGCACCGTCCGAACGAGTTTGTACTGTCATTAAATGAAATCATTAGGTCATCCTAAAAGGAACTTTATGGCAGTCCCGCTCTGTTTTTGGTGGCTGTTGTGCCCTGTGCGTGCTGAAAGCCCGAGACACGGTGGGTGAATTAAGGTTGCTGCTCTGTAGTTGGCTTGTTTTAACGTATTAATGGAGGACTCTCTTTCTGAGTGTCATTGCATTTAAACTGCTAAAACAACTGTGTGTGCAGTACCAATTAGCTTCTCAAATGGTGATTGGGAGAGAGTGAATAATAGTTAATTTGGGGTGTTTGCTGCAAACGAAGGCTGTAATGTGCTCAAGTTTTGAGGAGTTTAGCAGCATTGTGAGGAATTACCTGTAATGTTCTGGCACTCTTATTTACTGGGTTCCCATGGGGCTGCTGAGCCCATGTTGCTTTTTCCATATCCAGTCTGTAGATAGAATCATAGAATTGTCTACGTTGGAAGGGACCTTTAAGATCATCGAGTCCAACCATCAACCTCACACTGCCAAACCCACCACTAAACCATGTCCCTCAGCACCGCATCTGCCCGGCTTTTAAATACCTCCAGGCGTGGCAACTCCACCACTTCCCTGGGCAGCCTGTTCCAGTGCTTGACAATCCTTTTGGTGAAGAAATTTTCCCTAATATCCAATCTAAACCTCCCCTGGTACAACTTGAGGCCGTTTCCTCTTGTCTTATCGCCTGTTACTTGGGAGAAGAGACCGACCCCCCCCCTGGCTACAACCTCCTTTCAGGGAGTTGTAGAGAGCGAGAAGGTCTTCCCTCAACCTTCTCTTCTCCAGGCTGAACACCCCCAGTTCCCTCAGCCGCTCCTCACCAGACTTGTGCTCCAGACCCCTCACCAGCTCCGTTGCCCTTCTCTGGACACGCTCCAGCCCCTCCATGTCTGTCTTGGAGTGAGGGGCCCAAAACTGAACACAGGATTCGAGGTGGGGCCTCAAATACTGGTGGATCGGTCTTCTGCCTCCATCATTAAAGACTTGGAAATCCTCCATCCATCTCAAGCCTACGTGGTTTTCCTTGCTGTGTTAATCTGTCAATGGGTATTTTAACCTGCAGCTGGTGGTCCTTAGTGTTGAACACATTTTATTACCAAAGGAACCAAACTCTGTGTCTTTCAGCAACGGGAAGGGCCAGTTTCAGCATGTGATGTTCAGAACAGGGCTTGTACGTTTTTAGTGTGTAGGGGGGAGCAAGGGGAAAAAGGCTCCAGTAATCTTTATTTATGGGTCCTTCAAGCAATGTGGTTCCAGTTTCAGTTCCTGTGACTGTGCTCAGTCTGGTGTTCCCATCAGGCAGGATTGTGCTTCTTCTCTGGTGGCCTGGAGCAACACTGACAAATGAGGACTTGAAATAGATTTTTTCCCGCTGTTAATAGCAAAGGAGAATTAGCAGCACTTCTTTTAATTGTCTCCTTTGGAAAAAGAGTTATACTGAAAGAAAAAGACAAAGTCTACAGGAGCAGGCCAATTTACGATAAGAAAAAAGAAACTGTAATCCTTATATTCAGCAAAAGCCCTGTAACTCTCATGGTAACACTGGCCTTTTGGGAACAAGCGTAAAGGTGTGCAGAACTCAGGTGAGTGGGTGCGTTCGGTATTGATTTGTTTTTTCTGCATGTGCCAGGGGATCTGCTGTTTGCCATCACAAGGGGCGAAACACTGGGCTCCGGATTGGGGTGTTCTGGTTTTCTTCTGTGAGGCCACTGAGGACAGGGGAGATATTAAATAAATGAAAAAAAAAAGAAAAAAATCCAAGAAGGCTGCTTTTTCTTCACTCCTCAGATTCTTTTCCTGTTTCTGATTTAGGGTTGAATTTCCCCTTTCAAGGAGAAGGGGAATACGCAGTGCTTACTCTACTGTCTCATCCTTCCCTGGTGGCAATGAAGAGAAGCTACAGTCCATCTTTGGACTTACTCCTGCCAATGATTGCTGTAATATCTGGCCATTTTTCCTTTTGAACGATTAGCTACAGGGAAAACTAAGAGGAAAGGACGCATTTTGCCCTGCAATGAGGCGCACAGCATACAGGCACCATTCCTCCTCCTTTACAGGATCTGCCTTACCCTGCTGGACTCTGTGGCTCTATCGATACCAGAAGCCCTGAGCCTGAGTGTCTTCCAGGATGCGGGATGAATCCTGACATCTTCCATGCTGTCAAATTGTTATCAGGGCTCTTTGTCATGTTTTTTTGGCCCAAAGCAATGACTGCTTTACCCAGAAAGGTCTGGGCATTTAGATCTTTTAGCTGGACCAGCTGCCCTCCAGGATTATTTTGTTTACTATTAGAAATCTGAGCCATTCATTTAAAGTAGTGTGATGTATGGACTGGACTATGTTTTCCTCTCTCCTTTTCCGTTCTTTTGATTATGCCTTAAATTTCTTATTTTTCGTTTGCCGGCATGTCGTCCTCTCCCTTCGTCTTCCTCGCCTTTGTTCTTTGCTTGCTGCTTGCTAACACTTGTTACTATATATACCGTATTTCTGAACTGGAAAGCTTTCATGCAGTACCTTTATTTCTTGACTAGCTAAGTGCTTTCTCTGTTACTTAGTACTGAGTCTGACAGACACATGCCTCTGGCTTATTAATCTCATAGAGTGAGGTTCATTATGAGTATGTGCTATTAGCAAACAGGAAAGTGCTTACTTATAATTGCTGTTCTCTAAAGGTTGCCTTGTCTGTGGATTCAGATTCATCATCATCTTTGTTCTAGAAAGTGAAAATCTGTTTCTGCTAATAGGGCTGGCCCTTATTAAACCAAGCAGCAGTCAGCAGTGGCTTTAGGGGAAGTTCTATGCTGCTTTTCTTCAAGTATGCCCAGGGTTTGCCAGTGGGATGGCATCTCTACCTTCATACTGAAGACCTGAAGACTGGATTCAGAGGTCCTCGGTCCTGTCCATGTTACACCACAGATAAAGTGCACAAACTCCTGCAGGGGAACTCAGCAGCCCCATCCTACCCTATTTCCATACCTGGGTTTTCTGTACTAAACATAACCCTCAAATACAGGTAATGTCCTAGAGAAGCAGGATCATCTGCTATGATAACTCTGCATCCACTCTCACCTTGTTGCCTCTACATGCTTTGCCAAGTTGCTGCACCCGAGGAGTGAGAAAGACAAAAAAGGCAGCAGGAATCTCAACAGAGGTCAAAAGCAAGCAGACTTACCATAGCAGGAGGTAGCACTGTCATCCTCCTGAGATCCAACATCAAGGGTGCTTCCAGCCTAGCTTCATGCTGCAAGTGATTCTGCTGGGCACACTTCACTGAGAACCTCACATTTGGGTGCCGTACATAGGTTATGTAGATATATAGGATGACATGTAGGATGATCTCCAGTGGCCTGTTTATTCCTGATGTTCTGTTTGCTAGTGATACTTGGAGAATAGGAAAGCGCCTCCATTGGGTTGGCAGGTTCAGCTTTGGAGCAGATCTGCAGAGAAGGGGAGAAGCTGGTGAAGACCTAGTTACTAGACAGTCTCCAGGAGATGGTCCTCTGGGACAGTCTGTTTATTAGTGGATGTTACAGCTAGGGAGAGAGAGACAGCTTATGGTTAGGTGATGGATCTAACTGGGTTTCTGATCTCTCAGCTGGTGGAAGTCCCATCAGATCGGTGGCCTGCCAGTAGCAAGGCCTCCCCAAGACTGACCTGTCCTGTATGGCACTTTTGTCATCTCTGGAGATAGCTTTTAAAAGCTTGAGTGTCCTTGCTGTGCCAGCTATCAGATCCATAATCCATGGACTCAACCATGAGCAGTCAGAGTTGAGAGAGGACTTCCTGGGACTTTCCATACCCATCCCAATTTACTACTCTAGGTATAGCCTGGATGTTTCCGGCAGGGTCCAGGCAAGAATTTGGTGCTAGTGAATTCTCTGGGGTATTTCTTTAGGCCTGGGAGCCCTTGTCCCCAGGGTACCAGGTGAGTGAGCTCCTACTGCACTCTACAGGCACCCTAAAACTGTCTCTGGGTGGATGGTTGGGGAGTGTGGTCTCACAGACGTTACTGAGGGTGTTTTTGCAGGACAATTTAGATGCAGCCTGAATATGCTTGGAGCCATGTCTTCAGTCATATAGTTTTCCTGAAAGAAAAAGGTCAACCTAAATGAAATGAGAAGTCATTTTACCTCTCACTGGGAACCATACAGCACAACAGCAAAAAGAAGTTGCAGAACAATCCCTAAGATGTTGCAGAGAAGAGGGTTGAAAGGGTCCAGTAACTTAAGATAACTCTGTTTCCTATGTTGTCCCCAGTGGAAGATCAGCTGAAGGTTGTAACTACATTTTAACACGTGTGTGATGCTGAGATAACTGGTGACTACTTCTAAAGTTTTGAGGGAAACTTGAAAATTACTTTTCTTTAAAAACTCCCATTTTCAGTAAAACCCTGAATTCAGTCTCTTCCCCAACATGCAGGGAGATTCATGAACAAAAAGGGTCTGATGCCTTCACGGCTTTCCGGTCTACAAGAGCAGCAGCACTATGAGTGTTCAGAAGCGCTACCCAATATTACTGCCGGTGTCTGAGCCACGTCCTTCTCCGGGTGTGAGCAGAGGGACCGCAGCTCTCTGAGAATCGCACGACACCTGGAATTTTTAGATCAGACGGTAGCAGGTCACAGCACAAGGAGCGCCGCTTCGACCTCGGGGTGAACAACAGTGAAATGCAAGCGGTATTTTACCATTTTAAGTTGCACGTTTTAATTCTGGGAAGCCAAGGAAGTCAAAGGTAGAATTGAAACGTGAATCACTTAGCCTGTCCTCTCGTCATTATAAATTGCTGTGGTCTCTAGCAGAGCCATCCCAGGCTGTTCTGGAACATACAGATGTGTGAAAGGTTGCGGAAAAAGATTATTTAAGAAACAGTATGCAATGATCTGATAAAAGATGACAACATAATTAATATCCTCAAGGAGGCAAAGTTAAAGCTCTATGAGCCTTGCATTTCTCATTTCCTGACTTTTGAGTGCTTAACTGTGCATATTTAATGTTATATTAAAATAAAGGAGAGGTGCATGTTATGAGCAAACAGTCCCTTCCCTGCTACTTGAGGATATTGAATTATTTCACGGAAGATGCATTGTTTTGATGATATCTGCATGATGTGAATTGAATTGACATCAGCTGTGATCCACATTTATAATTCTAATTTATAATATCGTATTAGTAAATTGGGCTGTGCATTATGCTAGCCAGTATCAGAGTACATGCTGCTTTTTGAGCTGAATATGAAATCGAAAGAGGGTTGTTCTGATTGGAAACAAAAAGAGGCCAAGGCTGTTTTGCTGCTCTGCAACATGCTGTTACGTAGAGGGACTGGTTAGGACTGGGGAGGAAAACATGGTCTGGGGAAGCGACCTGGAATGTATTAATAACTTTGCTGCTGGAGATGTTGAAGCTCCGTTAATGTACGACTTATCTGAAATGAGGTAAAGCTGCTTAGAAACAGATTTCCAAACATAAGGGTAGGTAGCGACTTTTTAAGAAGCGATGGGGAAGGGGCTCAGTGGGGATTATTCCCAGAGATGTTGCTGAGACACCCTGCAAATGTTTCCTCTTATAACTTCTTAAAAGGAAAAAATGGATTCACAGCAGGCGTCCTAGGTGGAGTGTCACCGCCTTGCTCTTTAATCTGCCTTGCTGGCTGTGCTAATGTCTTCCAGCTCCAGCACCTCAGGTGTAAAAGTCACAAGTCTGCACAGCCTTGCAGATGGAAGATCCACATTAAATAATAAAATCCGAAATCAATGCGCAGCACTTGGCAGAGGTGGAGTACTGAGATGTTGCTGCAACTAATGGCAGGACTGTCGCTCTTGGTGTCCATTACCTTCTGCTTGCCGGCAGACTTGTAAAGCCGCTTTTTGGGGGTGGGAGTTATTTTCTATGCTGCAGGGAGGGTGGCTGTGCGAGCACCTCTCTGCTTGAACATGGCAGGGGTGGTGGGGTCCGTGAGCTGTGGTGGCAGCTCTGTTCCCTTTTGAATAGGTAAAGCATGCTCTCTTTCTCATGCTCTCAGAGCACCAGGGCTTTTTCCTCCCCTCCAGACCTTCTTTGTGTACCAAACACCCATGAAGACACTATCAGAATACCAACCCTTTGTTACCAAGCAGGAGTGTCCAAGGGACAGAAGTACCTTGACTGTAGGCAAAATATAAGTGAGATGATTTGGGGGGAACTTCAGGAGATGTATTGCAATTTGCACAAAACCATATACCCACAAAAACATATTTACATCTGTCTCCCAAGACCACTCCCCATAATAAGTATTCTTATCAGATCAATAAAATGTCTGGATAGGTGTGGAGAGGAGACTGGAATGTACACAAATTGGTTTTAATGGATATTTAAGGCATTTTCATGGTCCCTGGCACTTCCTACCTATGCAAACCTGGTATAATTGTTTTTATAGATGTAGACCTAAAACAAGCAGGAATCAGATTAGAATCAGGTCTGTTCTGTGGGCAGAGAACTGCAAATGACTTTCTACCATCATGTGGCCAATTTTCATTCACCCAATCTGTTGTTCTGGAAGGCTGAAAATTGTACAAACTGCATAAAAACGGAGGACCAGATGTGTCGCATCTGACCAAAGGTCCACCCAGCCCATTGCTCTGGTGGAATCCATCTAGGCTGGATCCTCACCTAGTGTCCATCACTGTCACACTTTGGTGGCCATGGCTGGTTTACTGGCATTTTGGTAACTGTATTGGAGGACGTGGACTTTGTTATAGCTTCTCTGGAGTTCCGGTTCACATGGCAGGAGGAAAGGTCTGCCTTTCCCTCAACCTAAACATGATGGAGTGTGGAAAAAGCATGGGTCAATCTCCTTTGGTGTGATCAGAGAAACCCAGGCAGTAGGCAAGTTTGGAGATAAAGTGGCTGGAGCAGGAGATGAGATATTCAGGTTCGGAAGGGAGTCTGAGTGCCCAGGCTGCCAATCCTTCCTTTCCCAAAGGTGTTAGGAGGAAAAGGACGAGCTCCAGGCCCTGGGAGATTGTGACATTTGGGTTATCATCACTCTTTCTTCATTGAGGTGCATATGGTACTCCTTCAGTAGGTGGATCACGAAACGTGCTCCTGCCAAACCTTGGAGAGGAAAAGCAGCTCTGAGAAATGTATCACCTGCTTTCTGGTAGAGAAGAGTTCTTCTATTGGAGATTTGGAGCAGACTTAAGAAGGAGTGAAGGACCCTTCTCCATGGATCCCATTGACTTTAGCACTTTTCAGGCACAGTGGAAGAGACTTTGAGGACCCACCTGGTTGACCAGGTTGGGATGGAGAGCTCTTGCTCAGACCAGGTTCTCATAAGCCCTCTGCTCAAGTGCTCACTAGCAAATCCCAACTATTGAGGGCCTTGCTCTGGTGCCTTACTGCATGTTCTGGGACATGTACAGTCCAGGTTTTCTGCTAAAGATCAGGAACCTCCATAATCTCCATAATCTCCTGCATAATCTGGTGCTGTTTAACATCTTTGTTGGTGACATGGACAGTGGGATTGAGTGTACCTTCAGCAAGTTTGGCGACGACACCAAGCTGTGTGGAGCGGTCAATACTCTTGAGGGAAGGGATACTATCCAGAGGGACCTGGACAGGCTTGAGAGGTGGGCCCATGCCAACCTCATGAAGTTCAGCAAGGCGAAGTGGAAGGTCCTGCACGTGGGTCGGGGCAATCCCATGCACAAATACAGGCTGGGCAGAGAATGGATGGAGAGCAGCCCTGAGGAGAGGGACTTGGGGGTGTTGGCTGATGTGAAGCTCAACATGAGCCGGCAATGTGTGGGGGCAGCCCAGAAAGCCAACTGCATCCTGGGCTGCATCAGAAGAAGGGTGGCCAGTAGGGCGAGGGAGGGGATTCTGCCCCTCTACTCTCCCTCTTGTGAGACCCCACCTGGAGTACTGTGTCCGGTTCTGGAGCCCCCAGCAGAAGAAGGACATGTACCTGTTGGAGCAGGTCCAGAGGAGGCCACAAAGATGATCAGAGGGTTAGAGACCCTCTGCTATGAGGACAGGCTGAGAGAGTTGGGGGTGTTCAGCGTGGAGAAGAGAAGGCTGTGAGGAGACATTCGAGCCCCTTCCAGTCCCTAAAGGGGCTCCAGGAAAGCTGGGGAGGGACTCTACATCAGGGAGTGGAGCCATAGGACAAGGGGAAATGGTTTTACACTGAAAGAGGGGAGATTTAGATTAGATATTAGGAAGGAATTCTTGACTGTGAGGGTGCTGAGACACTGGCCTAGGTTGCCCAGAGAGATGGTGGCTGCCCCATCCCTGGAGGTGTTCAAGGCCAGGCTGGATGGGGCTTTGAGCAACCAGATCTAGTGGGAGTTGTCCCTTCCCATGGCAGGGAAGGGTTTGCTACCACAAACCTTTAAAGGCTGGTTGACAGGCTACACTATTATGTGAAAAAAAACATGTAGTGCTAACAAAGTAAAACACCCCACTGTCATTAACATCCTTCCATTAAAATACAATCAGAACAAAGGAGTAATTTATTTTATAAAGACGTAGTTATTTTCTGGTCACTGGTAGTATCGTGGATATTGTCGTCTGCTATATTTATATTCCTTACAAAGAGGGGTGCTGCAGCAGCTGCAGAGACTGATTGCCAGGTATCGAAATAATAAGGCCAAAAAGGCTGTCATGTGATGTAAACTTTGGAGAAGAAATTTCTGTGAATGCGAAACGTCGAGGCTCTGAGTCAGGACTCTTCAGTACTCTCACTACCTCTGCCGGCAGGCTTCTATGTAGGACACCACAGCTTGTTTTCCCTTCACGCCTAGTTTGCACCAAAATAACTCCGCTGACATCAAAGGCCCTACATGTGAGCGCAGCGAAGAGAGGAGGAGAAGGAGGAGGAGGAGGAGGAACAGACACTTCAGGTGCAGTTGAATGTCGCAGTCAAGCAACGCGCACAACCGTCTGCTATTGGAAGAGGCGAGCCTGACTTCTCTCTTCTGCTGTCCCCTTCCACCCCTTCTTTTTCACCAGCACTCATGTGAGACTGTGCTGAGCCACTTCAGAGAACTAAACTGGCAGAAGATTTTGTACTCTTTTGTGGGTTAGTTTTCCACTGATACAATTCCCATGGGAAAGTTGACTGGAAGGTAAGAGGAGCACCAGCACTGACCTGAGGAAACTGGGAGTGTGTGAAGAAGAGATGGGGAGAGGTCTCAGCAGGACTGTCCATTCCAGCAGCATCTGCTCCTTTGTTCAGCTGATGTTAGCCCCTCAGCTTGTTTTACAGGCATTTTTCTTTTTTGAGTAACATGATGTTTTGTATGATGCTTCACTGATCTCCAAGGATATTGAGGCTGAGTTAGTTTTTAAAAGTTGTAAGTTTAAAGTGGCCCCTCACTCCAAGAAAGACATTGAGGTGCTGGAATGTCTCCAGAGGAGGGCAATGAAGCTGGTGAGGGGTCTGGAGCACAAGTCTTGTGAGGAGCGGCTGAGGGAACTGGGGTTGTTCAGCTTGGAGAAGAGGAGGCTGAGAGGAGACCTTCTCGCTCTCTACAACTCCCTGAGAGGAGGGTGTAGCCAGGGGGGGGTTGGTCTCTTCTCCCAAGTAACAGGCAATGGGACAAGAGGAAACGGCCTCAAGTTGCGCCAGGGGAGGTTTAGATTGGATATGAAGAAAAATTTCTTCACCAAAAGGGTTGTCAAGCACTGGAACAGGCTGCCCAGGGAAGTGGTGGAGTCGCCATCCCTGGAGGTATTTCAAAGCCGGGCAGACGTGGTGCTGAGGGACATGGTTTAGTGGTGGTTTTGGCAGTGTGAGGTTGGTGGTTGGACTCGATGATCTTCTAAAAAGTGCTTTTGCTGACATACTATGGTGAAGAGAAACAATCTTTCTTTGGGTACATTCAAAGGAACAGTTTATCTAAAGGGAACAATTTATTTTGTGTTATTTTATCCACACTGACTGACAGGGTGCAGAATCAATTCAAATGACCTGATCATATTTGCTATTGATTAAGAGCCCATATATGAATAGTCAAAAACCAGCTGAATGTAACCCATTCAGCTTCAGTCCCACTGTATGAATGAGAAAAAAACAGAAGTACGAGTCCAGATTTTGAAAATTTGACCCAATTAATAGGGCCAGAGATGGAAGTCCTTACTTCAGACCTTGACAAGTTTTTATTGTAGCAAAATCGTTGCTGGGCCAAACCTCATGGGTCTTATTTCCTAACTGAATCCAATGGAAGTTCACCTGAAAACCATTAAGTTCATTATTTAGCACACTGATTCTGGTGACAGCTTTGAATGGGTAAGGTCTAAGTCCGAATTCAAGATTTAGCCCATAATTCTTTGTAAGAATGCACACTCTCCAGCACTGTAAACATCACTCCTTTCTTATAAATGTAAAATGCCTTTTTTTTTAACGCAGAAATTCAGAAACACCTTATGCATTTATAGAGCGTAAGTATTGATCCTACGACACTTCGTAAAGTTTATGCCCAAGGAATCATTAGTATGTTGAAGAGCTGGTGCATATATCTGATGTATGAACTTGCTAGTGGCTAAATCAGAAAGCCCAAGGCTGCCACATTAAATTTGCTGGTGTCACAAGGAATAGAGCAGAGCATCCTTGAGGTAATTACAGGTGGGTGGACCGATGTACTCGTATAAATGTAGTTCCATTAAGACATTTTCCATCACATTCTCTCTTACAAATCTGGATGTTTTATTGATGCAGAGCTAAATCAAGTATCTGCCATCGCTACATTCTCTTCTTCCACCCCCAGCTGGCATTTCATGCAGCACATATTGCAGTTTTCTTTTTGAACAGAAGCCTTTTCATCTACTGGAAAGCAGAAAAATGCCATAGGTGACAGAGTTTAGCAGCATTTAACACATTAAATAGCTCTCTGAACTGCTGCAGATGGGAAAAAAAAGAGTCCTGTAAGCACGTCAAAGCTACAGGAAAACACATTTTCCTTTCAGAAATGAGCACTGCATTTTCCATGCACATAGTTTAAAGAGAATGGAAAGTTGGGTCTGGAAAGGATTCCCTAGGCCATCTAATCTGGTTCCCTGTTATTCTGGTCAACCATCTCATCGAATTCTTCCCATAAGGGAATCGAGTCCCGTTTAACATCTAGTGAGGTTTTTCTCTCAGCTGTTCCCATTGGGAGGTTATTTCCTAACATCATTTATCTGAGAGTTAAAGATTTTCTTTTTCTTTTTTAATTTACACCTTACATTTCCTCATGGCCAGTTTAGCCACATCTGTGGTTCAGATTCTCTCACAAACCCTGTCCACATCTGCTGGTTGGTTGTTGACCTTGGACAGAGTACAAAAAGGCTTTAAAGGACTAGGATGACATGGTATGGCAATTCTTCTTTGCCAGATGGTACAATTTTTTAGAAGAATGCTGTCAGTAGCTGCCTGTTGGGTTAATTCTTTATGCCAGGCACTATGAAATCGCACCCCAACCAAACTGATCATGGACGATTTAGGAGGTTGAAACCATGGAGGGTTAGAGATGTACTTATACTGGGAGCTTGAGTGAGCTTTTCTTCTGTGTTGCCACTTTGACTAACGTGTCCTCATGTCCAAATACGTGGTAGGGTGCTGTATGCCATGTTGATAGCCGGGGCAACGGTAAGGCTGCAGATTCCCTGAAACAGCACAAATGGAGCAATGAATAGACGGGACAAATTGGTCTCAAGTATAATGTTCTGCTGCCAAAGAGCAGGGGGAGAGGGTCAGTGTCAGAAGACTGTGGATGCGAGGTCCTCAGGTAGGTCCAGCTGGCTTGCCAAAAAAGCTTCTTTTGATAGCCAGTTTTATCCCAAAATCTTGGTGAGTCAGCAGTGGAGGTCAGCTCATAAGACTTAGAGATACCAGGGAGGTAGAAATCACAGGATTCTGAAGGGCTTAGCTGCAAATATCATTTAATGGCAGAAGATGGATGTAAATACCAGACCCAAAGTGTCATCAAAATGAAAAATGACTTAAGCCTGCTTACCCAGGCTCATGTCATCACCACAGATAAATTAATGGAATAATGTCTTAAGCTGCTTGATAATGTACAAGGGGAAGAAAAACACAACACTGCTAATATGGACGGGATTCAGAGGTGCCCAAAAATAGCCTCTAAAATTATGCTGTGTAAAAGTTCTGTCATGTGAATAAACAACATAGGAAATGCTCTAGACAGTCACACTAGCAGGCTGCTGTGGTATACCTTGTCATGGGTGGAAATAGTTAACCTGCCGCTCTCTCTTCTAGAGGTTTCTTGAATGGTTGTGTCCCTGGTTTGTACTTGTCTTATTAATAGGTGCATCATGTCAGTGGGGCAAAGTTTGAAGGGCAGAGTCTGGCTTCACTCATATTATTAAGGTCCTTTATTTTTGGAAACAGGATGGCCACTTGCAAACTGCCTTTGGGAATGATCCCTGGCCTACGCTCTCTGAAACCGTGCTTGGAAAGCAAGGGAAAGAGTGTTAGTTGGCCTGGGTTCAAAGCATGCCATGGGCTGCTATAAAACCTTAGCAGTCCTGATGACTGAGGTCCTCTGCCCATGCCCTAGCACGATTCCATTTACTAGTGTGGCTGTAGCCATATTATGTTTTATTAGCTCTGTGGATATAATCCAATAAAACAATCTTTCAGCAGCTAATGGGGTTCTTTGGGTAGACACAGTATGCTTCAAGTGAAGTGTAGGTTGAGAACAATATCTTTAGTGTAACTTGTTTATGTTAATTAATTAGAAAATTTGAAAGGAAGAGTGCTTTGTTCTCTAAGAGCAAGTGTGGCTGATAGCAAAGGAAGCAGTGTTAACTTAGAAGCACAGAATCACCCAGGTTGGAAGAGACCTTTAAGATCATCGAGTCCAACCATCAACATAACGCTACCAAAATCACCACTAAACCATGTCCCTCAGCATCACATCTACCCGGCTTTTAAATACATCCAGGGATGGCGACTCTACCACTTCCCTGGGCAGCCTGTTCCAANGGCAGCTTTCCAGCCACTCTTCCCTAAGCCTGTAGCGTTCATGGGGTTGTTGTGACCCCAGTGCAGGACCCGGCACTCAGCCTTGTTGAACTTCATACCATTGGCCTTGGCCCATTGATCCAGCCCGTCCAGATCCCTCTGTAGGGCCATCCTACCCTCAAGCAGGTTGACACTCCCATCTAACTTGGTGTCATCTGCAAACTGACTGAGGGTGCACTCGATCCCCTCGTCCAGGTCGTTGATAAAGATATTAAACAGAACTGGCAACTTCATGGTCATCATATCAAATGTTACCAAAAAAGAGGGGATTCTCTCCTTCTTAGCTTTTTTTTTTTTTTAATAGCTGAAGGTCTTTCTTTTCATGTCTGGATTTGAAGTCGTCCATTTTAATCCATTTCTAAGTGTTCCACTGTTCAAGATCAGTTGATTATTTTTCTATGATTTTCCAATTCCCTTTGTATTGACCTCAGAGCTGTTAGTGGTTACAAGTGGCTGGAACTTGCAGGAGACAGGTGAGATACTGGGGGACTGGAAAAAGGCAGATTTCGTGCCTGTCTTAATACAAAACGGGAAGGGAGGACCTGACAATATAGAGATCAGCCACCCTAAGTTAATTCCTAGAAATATAAATTCCTAGACATATCCTAGCATAAATAGTCCAAGCCTTTGCAAGCACCCAGAAGATAACAAGGAGCTAAGTAACATTGAACATAGGCCTGTCAAGAACAAAGGACATCAAACTAATTTAATTTCCTTCTGTGAAAGGATAAAAAGCCTTGTGGACAGAAGAGAAGTACTAGGTGTCATGTATCTTTGTGCAAGAAAGCTTTTGACACTGCCCCTCCTGACATTCTTGTAAGCAAGCTAAGGCAACAAAGTCTACATGAAACTACCGTAAAGTCCGTATGAAATTAGCTGGAAAGCTGTAGCTGGAGAAGTTAACAATAGTTTTGACATTTATTCTGTGTCAAAGCAGAAAGGTGGATTGAATGGAGTTGCATGGGGCTCTGGTTTAGGCAAGTATAGTTAACTGTGTGTATTTGGGGTGGAAAACAGCAAGGCTAGGAGGCTATTTTATAGGAATAGGTTTAGGATGAGTATGGTGAATGGGGCACAACAATGCTGTGTTCTTGGAAAAACATACCAATACCTCTTGGGATGTATATTTATGAAGCTAGCCTACAAGCCATATGCATTAAACCTACTTTATTCAGCTCGCACAAAGCCGTAGCTGTTTTGCCATGCCTGGTTCTGGGTGATGTCCTTCAACAGAAACAGAGATCAGCTGGTGGGGCTGTAGAGTAGAGCAATAAGAATGGTCAGAGATGAGAAAAAATTGGGCAAATATCCATCAGGAAAGCGGGAGATGTCGCTGCTTCAGTTGTGGGACAGTAGGATGACCTGCAAAAGTCTCTGCAAACCGTGTGATACCACGGTGGCTTTTTGCATGAGTATATTTTGTCAACTCATTTCTAGTGTTCTGTGTTGAAGTAGTGAATGAACGTATGAAACAGGATTAGTCCTAAGGATGTTCCTTGAGGAACTCTAGTTTTAATCTTCCTCTGGTCTATTCTTGCTCTAATTTAGGGTGCTTTTTTGTCATCTTTCTTTTAGCCAGAGTCCTTGTACTAATTAGCATCTTTACTTTTATCACAAATAGTTTCCCATCTGGCACTAAATCAAATACTTAAGTATTTTAGTATTAGAAGTCACAACAGAGCTGTTCAGTCAAAATTTTCCAGAAAATTAAGAAGGACTATTAACTCTGTCCATTTTTGGAAACTCCCATGGATGCTAATATGGCTTAAAGTGATGTATTTTAGCAATCTGTCAGATATGTTATGTCTGCTTATGTGTGCTGAATATTTGGGGACTCAAGGTCTGACTCTCCTATATTTGGTAGTCTGAATTGAGCTTAAATGTCACAGTAGCCAAGGCCATGATGTTAGTCACCTGTGTCCAGGTGGGGGGTTTTGTATTTATTGTGGCCTTTCCTCTGTAGCTGCACTATGCTGAGTGCAGGACACAGTTTACGCACATAGTATAAAGAATTCCTTTGGAAAAATACAGTGAAATGAGTGTTAATTCCAACATCTCTTCTTTCCAAACAGTAAAGAGGCTCAACCTCCGTACTCCATTTATTCTACGCTTTGTGAAGTTTCTTGAACAGAATCAAAATCTTTTACGGGAACTTGATTGTTGCTAGAAGTCAGTCCCAGATCCAAAGAAAACTTCTTTCTGATTCTTGTCTTCTCCTGTTTCCCTGCACTGGAAGTGCAGAAGCAGTTAAATCTCTCTCTTTCCGTCTTGCGCACACACACGCACGCAGGCTAACACACGGCTTCATACAACGTGCCTGCTTGGCAACTTGTGAGAGTTTTGCTGGCGCGTGGGAGAGACCTGCAGGAGTCAAGTGCGGCATTAATGTAAGTTCCCAGTGGCTTAGAGGGAAGCTCATTACTGACCTGGCTTGTGCGTCTTGTTCATTTACAGTAATGCTTTAAATATTTAATCGATCTCTCATTCTTTCCTGTCACGGACCATTTTCCCTCAATTGATTCCTTGTTGGGGCAGGGCAGGGATGGTTGGAATGCATTTATGTTAGTGGAGTTCTATAAATTATACTCATTAAGAGGCCAGATACAATAGGCCGATGTGGAATTAGTCTGAGCTTCATATTGTATTTTTTGCCCCAGGTTCTCAAAGCACTTCAGAAGCACTAACTAGATAAAGGTGAAGAGCAAAGCTCTGCTGAAAGCTAAAATACCTCCTTGAGTTCCCAGGAGCTGCTGCTTAGGAGTTGTGGCTGCAGAAGTAACAGGATTATCCTTTCTGTGATGCACGGCTCGCTCGGCTTTGGCCCTTCTACGTTTTCTGTCATGATGAGGGATGGGATGCCTTCTAACTAGAGGGAAGGAAAGTGGAAGGTTGGCCTGAGAATCATCACTTTTTCCAGCAAAAAGGTGTATGGTCTTCGTGGTTGCATCTCCTGAGACTCCTCACCAGGTCAGGCGATGCTGAGGTTGAGTAGTGTCCTCATGTTCCCCAGTTTAGCTGTGAAGCATCTCTTCCATCGGCAGAGATGGTGTGACATCTCTTCTACAAGTGGGCAAATAGAGGCGCAGGCAGGGAAGGAGCCTGCCCCAACCTCGCATCTACAGACTCATAAATCTTGTGCTGGCATAGTGGGATCGCACGTTAATTTTTGCCATGAAGGATTTGACGGCAACTTTTTTTGGTGATGTTTTTAATAAGGTCTATAAGCCTGGCTTTGTAATCCTATGAGGTCGGCATTAGGCAGCACATGCTTGTAAAGACAGCCGTAGCAGGCACATTTACCTTATGTGGCTCCTGAATGCACGCGAGGGAATCGTGAAAACAATATCACACCTTTGGGGTTGCACAGAGGTTGTGGAGTACAGTTTGGCCTTGTTCTTGATGAACACAGTATCACTTTCTAAACCCTATAAAGAACGAACTGTGGGGTATTTGCCTTTCACCAAGCCAGGCTCAGAGAAGATGATAAGAAACCTTCAGTAGCTGGAGGCAACCGCTTTCAACAGGCAGGCAGAGGGGGCTTTCAGCAAATGTGCTTTAAGATAGGACAATAAAACAGAGATTCAGAGCTGCTTCTGGGCCCGGCAAGTTTGTTGCCACTCTTGATGAACGTGGAAATCACCTTGAAAATGGGTTGTTTTCAAATCGAATTAAATCCCTTGCTCACTTCCTCCGTTGCTATTGATTTTTATTTTATTGATCAGCCAAGAAATCCTCAGGTATTTCAGATATGCATTTAAAGTATTCCCGTGTTATCTGGTTTTGCGGTGTCGAGCTTAAATCTAAATATGCTCAGTTAGCTGAAATAACGAATTAAAAGAAGCAACCCCAAACCTGTCCTCTTCCCTAGTAACTCAGCATGAAGTGCAATCCCACAAGTGTCACAAGTGTTCTTCTTCAAATCCCAGTGCTACAGTGCAGAAGAAAGAGAAAGGCAGGTTCACACTCTGTGGGAACAGGGTATTTTTGTGTGTGGGAATACTTGCTTTTCAACACAGTACTTTGTAATACTATCCATTATTACACAGCTAAAATGCTCAGCCTTTGAACTCAGAAGCTAGTATCACCTAACTACAAGGACCAGTGTCTGACTCCATTTACGCTACTACTATTTAAGCAAGCGTTTGAGTAGTGGGCTCTGAATACAGTTAAATTGCAAAGACAAATGCTGCTGTTGTCATTATTGATGGTGTATGTCCTTGATACAAGTGCTGTATCTCAAGGAGAGAAGTATTCATGCAATCGTCCACTGCTGACTTTCTTGGCACCCTTCATTTCGGTTTTGTTTGGTAAGTGGTGGAGTCTTTGAATGAAGATGCCACATTTCAATTACTCCTCTCTTTTCTTTCCTGGAAACTGTCGAGGGATAAGAGCTGTGATTGTAATTGAAAATATCCCTACAAAGCCTCAAAATTATTATAAGTGAAATTAAAATCTTATTCTTTAGCTACTATTAGGTTTCACCTTGAAAAATTACACCTGACTTTCAAAGAAGAGAGTTTCATGTCTAATAATAATAACTTTAGAGAATTTAGCAGATTTTGACCATTCCTTTTCCTGTATGGTCACAAAGAAATACCCAGGGAAGGCTCAGTCTTCTCATTGCAAATTTTTTTTGCTTTGACCCGGACTCACTGTTAGAAATTTTGGCACCTCACCGAGGCACCTAACACAGGAGTAAAGAAATGATGGGGTCTTCTGTGGTCAGTGAAGCAGTGTAGGCACCTCTGGGTGGCAAGACAGATTTTAAGAGGACTGAACTACTCTCTGGAGGTGGGTATCTGTTGATGCTGATTGTGCAGTGGACCATTCTCCTAAGTTCAAATTATGCGGGAGGTCCTGAGCATGTAGCTGCTGCTACATCTCCTGTAGAGGTGTTTGATGGAGCCATCCCCCTGCCAGTCGCCTTTTACTGGCTACTTTAAAAAAAATATACTGCTACATTAGCAGTACTTCTAGCAGCTTTCCAGTGTCTGAAGGGTGCCTACAAGAAAGCTGGAGAGGGACTTTTTACAAGGGCATGTAGCGATAGGATGAGGGGTAATGGCTTCAAACTGGAAGAGGGGAGATTTAGATTAGATCTCAGGAAGAAATTCTTGACTGTGAGGGTGGTGAGACCCTGGCCCAGGTTGCCCAGAGAAGCTGTGGCTGCCCCATCCCTGGAGGTGTTCAAGGCCAGGTTGGACGGGGCCTTGAGCAACCTGGTCTAGTGGGAGGTGTCTCTGCCCATGGCAGGGGGGTTGGAACTAGGTGATCTTTAAGATCCCTTCCAACCCAAACCATTCTATGATTCTATGATTAAAAAAAATGTTTCTGTGTTACCAGAAGCTGACTGCTAAACAGTGAACGGGTGAAAGAGAAGAAGTTGCTTTCAACCTCAGTCTTGCAGGTGGAGCTGGATGCTCCCCATTTTAGGGATGTCTGACAGTTCCTCTCAGAAGTCTTTTCCTCAGTTGATTGATACTTTAGCAAACATTAATTTGGGGGGGTGAAATTTTCCATGCCAGTTTTCTGCCTCCTCAGACTGATATTTTTAAAGATCCAGCCAAAATTCTTCAGAGAAGGAAGCTGGAGAAAAACATGTTGTTTTCAATACTAAAATATTTCTCCCAGCCTGTCTATGAGGAGCCCTGGTACCTCCCTGCTGCAGAGCAGAGATCTGGAATTCGGTAAGGGGGCGTCTTTTACGCATGTTCTGCCTTTTTTTTTTTTTTTTTTTTNNNNTTTTTTCGTTTTTTTTTTTTTTTTTTTTTTGTTTCCCCTTGGGAAATTTCCCTTAGCTTTTTTTCGTTTAGGGTTTTTTTTTTTTTAAAAAAAAAAAAAAAAAAATCCCACACATTGGGAGAGATGTCACAGCGTTTAACAGCTGAAGCCTTCAAAAGACGCTGCGGGGTAAGTGTCGTGCTGCTCTGACTGCGTGTGCCCTGTGGCCACAGCTTGCTTTCCACCGCTACCTAAGGGGCAGGGATGCTCCTTACCGTCGCGGCTGATGTTTGCTCTTTGCAAATTTGGGAGCTGGGTTCTCCAGGGGTTTCGAAGCAATGGCATCCAGTGCAAGGAGGAGGGACCAGCTGCTTGGCTAGAAGGCGAAAATGAAAGAACTCATATTTTAAGAGGGGAAAGAAAGGAACAAGGTGGGACAGAGAGAGGGAAACAAGAGAGCTAATGGGCTTAGAAATTGCTTAGGGCTACTGGGACACATTGGAGGTGGGAGCTGAGACCAGGAGCCTGGAGGGAGGAAGCCCCCGGCCCCTGGGTCTGCAACCTGCGGAGCTTGGAGAGGGGCTGGCAGAGGTTGGGCGAGGAGACCCGGGTGAGGAAGGGTTCAGAGGGAAATCAAAACCACCTGATGACGTGAGGGTGAGGCAGCACCCAAGCATCGTTCCCATCGCTCAGCCCGAGTGTTATTCGTCACACCACAAGCCCATGGGGCTACCGTATCTACAGCTACAGCCGCCTTCCTTTTCCCTGTGTTTCATTTTTAAGGTCCTATACACAGCACACGATCCTGCACCTCCTTATTTCCTGGTGAACACACAGCTTTAAATACAACAGCCGTGTTAAACTCGCCAGAACAAAGTGCTTGTTGCTAGATTTTAATCCAGCAAGCCCAGTGGACGTCCACTTTTTTGCAGTGTTAGGTGTTAGAAAGGAACGAGACACATGCGCTATCAGAGAAGAGGAAGAAAGGAAATCAAGCTGCTTTCATGTATTCTTTGTAATTATTTTTCCCCTGTTGTTCAGAATTCAAGTTTAACAAAAAAAAGAAAGAAAGAAAGAAAGAAAAAAAAAAAAAGAGGACTCTAACATTTACTGGCAGTAATCATTTCACCATCTGCTCAGGCGTGCTGCTTCCAGAACACACGTTCTCAGCTGCTGAGCAGTCAGCTCTCCGCTCCCCTTCCTTTCGGAGACAGGGATGCCAGCAGTTCCTAAACTGTAACAGCATGNTTACTGATTATTCAGAAGAGACCTGTAGCCTGATTTTCGAAGTTCTATCTGTAAATGATCTTAAGCTTTTTTTTTTTTTTCTTTTTTTCCCTTTCAGTCACTGGAATTTTTCTGAAAAGGCAGGAGAGTTAGGACTTTTCACCAGATTGTTTCCAAGACAGAGCTGTTCTCCGACTTGACGGTTCTTCACTGGAGTGCGTGCCAGTGGTAAAAATGTGGAGAATATTAATATTTTCATATTTTGGGGTGCACCAAGCGGGTTTGCTTTGTCGTAGAGCTCCACTGGCGCCTGGGCTGCTCTCAAGGATGGATTTAGCCTGTGTTTCTTTAGCTGTAGCTAGGAGAAAGCTTTCCTGGCAGGGTACTCTCATGCCTGGGCAGAGAGACCTTTGATTTCTGCTCTCGTGAACCGTAACGCTGAGCTCAGCGCCCCTCTTTCTAATGGCTTCTTCCCGTTCTCCTCTATGCGCTAAGCCAGCACCGAGCTGTTCAACATCCCAGTCTCCTCTCTTGACAGCCCAAACCCAGCACTGAATCCCAGCGGATAAAGCAGGAGGCGGTGTACCTCCCTACCCAACAGGCTTTGTTGGCTAAAAGGAGCCAGATTTACCCTGCACTCTCCTGCACCGCTGCCCTTCGGCTAGCAGTGGGCAGAAGCACTTAAGTAAATATATGACTAATTTAGAGGGCAGAGGGTAATGTTAATTAGCTCATCCTGTCCTTGAATGTTTCTGTGTCACTGACTCCCTAATCTACGGCTCTTGCATTTTCCGTTGTTGTTTCTCACGGCCATAATAACCCATGATCTCGGTTTGTACATTTAAATTCAAAATGAAAAAACCATCCATCAGTGAAGGACCCTATTCAGTTTTCCCACTGTATAGCCAACGCTTTACAAAGAAACGAGCCAGAGCGAATTCAGAGCCCATTAAGCATGTCCCAGGAGGCATGAATCTATATGCTTACAGATGTGCTTACAGATATAAATCTGCATTAAGAAAAAAATCCTGCTTGACCGAAGGTATTTGTTCTAAACCACACAATTGGAAGTGCAGCTTTGTACAGAGAAGTGACTCTGTGGGATGGCTTTGTGTGATTTTATGTGTGTTTCATTGCGTCAAGATCAAATTTACTCCGTTACAAGCAGAAGAAGTGTTATTTCTCTGTCAGCCTCACATACTCACTCTCGTTTCCATAGCCCAAGCTGGATGGGTGTTTTCCCGTCCAGGAATCAGGGGGTTTTTTTTGATCAACGTTGGATCCAGCTGGACTGTAATGCAGACCGCAGAGGTTGGAGCCTCAAAAACGCTTTGGGAATATCCCTTGTTTCTCAAGACAGTGTCTGTGTTTGTGCATTAGCCTCCGTATTTTCACCTTTGAGCAGGCTGTGACACTCAGACCAGTTCTTTGCTGCCATGTAAGACAATATCAGTCTCTCGGATTGCATGAGTTGGACGTGCTTTTTATAAAAAGGTTGGGTGAGCCAAATAGTTATCATCCTCAGAGCACAGGACAGCGATGCAGGGCAAATCAGAAGACAGGCAGGCAGGAAAAAGGAGTAGGGAAGGCAAGGAATGGAGACCAAAGAAGAACATGAGGAAGCGGGGATAAGAGGAAGAAAGAAGAAGAGAAGATGTTTGGGCCTGAAGGAGCTCCTAAATATCAGTGCCTGTTGCAAATTTTCCCTGTGCAAGGGAAACCCATCCATTCACCTCCTGTTGCTGCTACCCAGATGTAGGAGCTGTTTATAGCGCTGTTATACCTCCCCCAATGATTATCGGATGTAGTGCTGTGTGGCAAAGAGGAGCGGGAAAATCCCCCGCAGGCTTGCTGATTTTTAAGACCAAAAGCCCTTTCGCAGGCTGGGATGGACAGATGCTGGCCGCTTTCGTAAGGTGAGTGGCTGTGCAAGACAAACTCGGCTGCGGGGCACAAAGGCTGTATTCACCAGCTGAAAAAAATGAGACAGAAACAGTCTGTGCTTGGGAGATTGGGAGAGAACGAACTGAATGACCTTATTCCTTCAACGGAAACACAGATACCGTAAGCATGGATTGAGGGCAGCAGATTTGAGACCGTCCACGGTGCCAGGCGTGGTGGGAGAGCCCATGCTGACTTGTGAGCTTGGATATATCGCTTGGAAGAGTATGGGAAATCCTTTAATGTGTCTCTCCTGCCCACTCCGAGTTGCCTAGATGGTGGGACCCCCATTGCTTCCCCCGGAGAAACGACAGCCTGGCCAGGGTTGGCATCTGTTGGTGCCTTGATCACAGCGAGCGCTTGGACCGAGTCCCTCCATTCCCTTCCCGTAAAACCCTCAAAGGACCCACACGGAGCTGGACGTAAAGAGGCGGCGAAAGGGCAGCAGTTGTTCTCCGAAGGCAGGAGTAGAGGGGTGTTGCTAACACTGTCATTCCTCGGAGCAACATGTCCTGCTGCAGCCTGCCATGCCAAGGGAGGCACGGAGCCCCGCATGACACCTCTGAATGGTCTGTTAGCTTTCCCTGTGCTCCTGCTTCCAAAAAAAAGGAGAAGGCAGGGGACAGCGCAGAGACCCCCACGGAGGCTGGGGGAGGTGTTTTGGGGGGCGGCAGGAGAGGGGGGAGCCCTGTCGTTTCTCTCGACTTGCTGTAATAACCTAAATGAACAGTTTTGAGATTTCGTAAGGCTAGCCACTTCCTAATTAGGACGAGCTTAAAAAGGACCACTTGGCATCCTTGTTGGTGAGAGCCATGTGCTACCTGCAGCAGGCCAACTCCAAAATGAAACTGATTTTTCTCTTACCTACATTCTGCATTCAAGCAGCTGCTCCGAACAGGTGCTTGCTCTCTTCCGAGCAGATGGCGACAAAAAAATGGGTTTGTTGGCAGGTTTCGCCACAAAGCAGCCTTCTTATCACACATATTGATGTGTATACAAACATACACGCGCGCTATCAGGCTTTCAGTTTAAAAAAGTAATTCTCCTTCTGATACAAGGTCAGTCACGTGGGGTCCTAGCGAGAATGGTTGGGACTTCTCTCTTTTGTATCCTGGGTCTAAAGGCATTTGTGACTTAGCTGCCACATCAAAACCCTGGCAAACGTGTGCCGGTTAGTTCAACTCTTCTGCTGTATCTAAAGGACCATGTGGTAGGAGGAATTTGTACCGTTAGACTGCATACCTCCGTATTTATCAGTGCATCTTTAGTAGCTTGTACTAGCTTAAATAACTGTGAACGAGAAAGCCAGCAGGTTTTAGCCGGAGACTGCCCTGATGCTTTTCTTCTTGCTGTTGTTTACGGTAATATAACAGAAATGCAGAAAACAAATGATCTCTCTCCTTAAATTTAAAAAAAAAAACCAACAAAAAAACCCCAAACGACTGAAAATTGACAGTGGGGGAGAGACATAGCAATGCATTTGAACAAAGAGATATAACTGCAGCGTTTTATCACCGGGCAACGCACCCAGGACTCTGAGTACCGAAATGCGTTCAAAGCTGCCTTGGGGAAGTACGCGGGGAGATCATTTGTTCTGTATTCATCACCCGAAGAGAGACAGCTGTCAAACAAATCCTTATATCCCGTTTTGTTCTTGGCCTGTTAACTCGGATTCCGCCTCCCACATTTTTCCCCGGTGAGGGCTGTAAATTCGACAAAATGGTGCAAAGCAATGCCAGATTCGGAGGACTACGGCGTCGCCCAAAAGACCTTTCCTACTTCTCTTTCTTGTGGTGCAAGCAGCACCAGGAAGACCCCATACTCGCTCTGTTTTGCTGTTCATTTCAAACAAACAGCCTGCGCCAAGACAACCAGATGAGGATGACATCTGGCTATCAAACCTCTGCCAAGTCACTGCTGTTCTGTAGCTGGCAGGGAGACGATGTGCTGCAAATGCCAGGTTCTCGCTGAAATGTAAAGTGCATTCCCTGCATTTTCTTTGCTTCCTCTCCAGCCACAATCACTTCGGTATTTTGTTTTACTAATGGCCAAATTCAAATCGGCTTTCCAGCCACATAAATCCATTTCATCGATGCTGGGAGGCTTATACGACGAGTGGAATTTGACCAGGAATCCAAAACGGTCTCTTATTTTCTAAGCTTACTGACAAATTAACTTGTTGACTGTGAATCTCACTCAAACACCCAAGCCCCCTCCTGGGGGCGGTGTTTGTGGTGAGGATTGCTACTCACATGTGAGAGCAGTTTGTATCTAAACTCTTCCAGGAAGGAGTAGGTAGAGCTTGGGGCAGGTGGGTAGCTAAAGAAGCTCTGGAGGTCTCCTCTACTACTGTTTTTCTGGACATCTAAGGTGCACCCCTTTAGAAAGAAATCATTATGGCTTGTGAAAAAAAGCACGGGAGCTTGTGAAAGAAAACTGTGGCTAATCAAAGGAACGTGGAGTTAAAAGGTAGCTCGCTAGGCCCCCTGTAACGCGTTGCTCTCTGGTGTGCTCAGGAGCAGTTTGAGCCCGAAGCTCAGTCGGCGATGGTGTGTGAAGGAGCTGACGCGGTAGGCTTTGCCCTGTTTCCTTACGAAGGGTTTTTGTTTTCACCCCTTCCCGCGTGCTGCCGTACTCTCAGCATGTTTGGCAGCTGCCAGAGAGCGTGAAAGAAATAACTATGCTGGTTTTGCAGCTGATGTTCTGGCCAAGTGCATTTTTCCCCTCTTCTGGTAAAATGGTTTTGCTGCAGGCACGAGTAACCAGTTTGCATGACCGTAGAAGGAAAGTAATTGTATTAAATAAATATGCACAGACCTTGGGCTGTTGGAGTGAACTTGCTTTGCAAAGAGCGCGGGTCGTATTTCTGCTTTTGTAGTTAGCATCCGAAGTTTGACTTCTTGGCCACGTATTTCAGGAGTATCATTGTGCTTTCAGTCTCGGGGCTTGTAAGCAGAAGCCATCTGCTTTCGAGGGCACTCACGCGAGAAGTGGATATTAATGCTTGAAGAATAACTCCGATCTTTTTAGGTGGTCTTTGGTGAAGCAGCTTGCTATGAAAACGAAGTCTGATTTCCACAGTCCATATCAAAACCTTCACCAAAGAGTCTGTAGTTGGGTAAGGCTTAGAGAAATTGGATTAATCGTGTCTTATATTGTCATGTGCAACTGTGCTAGTAACTCACCAGCAGTTTAATCTTCCTGGATAGCTTTTATGGAGCTGATTTCAGAGGAACGGATGTTTAGATACGGCCCTAGCAGGGTAATGGTGGTGAACGACACTGGATTTAGCAGATCACCAGCTTCTGTTTGACCCCAGCTGTGCCCATTTCCCTTTAGTGCTTTATCAGTTTTGCCTGTTTTGGGAGGTGGGTTGACATTTAATTCTGTTGCCTGATGCACGTGTCACAGTGACATTCAGGATGTCCTGGAGAGGCATCTTCTGGCCTTTAGATGCCACTCCAGCGGGCTGGGGGTTCCCAGCAGCCTTTTATCAGACCTGCCGACCTCCTGAGCACGTCTCTGCTACCCTGAGCTGCCTTGCATACATGGAGTTCGCTGCAACACAAATCAAGTGTAGAGCTGACAGCATTTCGCTGCCTTCCGCTCTGAGATCACTTGGCTTCGGCACCAAATAAGCAAAACCGAACTGATCTGCCTGGAAGTTCTCAGCATTGTACATGCTTATTCAGAAGGTGATTTCAGCTGCTGGCTCTGGTGTAGATCTCACATACAGCACATTCACCAAAAGTTGCCCTCTCTCTGTGCTATAGGAATAGGTTAGAATATTTTGAATTAAAATCCAATTCGAGCAAAGATTTGCCAAAGATCTTTGCATTGAAAGGTATCTACAGATGCCATAACTAACTTGAATCAGGTTTGGTGCTACGTAACTGCTCAACGTGACATATGGTTCTGAATACCTAACTGAACCTATGCATCTTTAGATTCTGTCCTTAGCAATGATCGTAATGCATCCTCCTGTAAAATAATCAGTTAACTCCTGGAAATATCATGGCAGTATGGTTTATTTGAGTCTGCACAAAAAATAAATTGCTTGATATTATCCCAGTACTTGAGAGCAAAACTTTTTTTCCAGAAAAGAGAACAAATAGCTCATCCAGGTTTCCAAAAGCATGTGTACTATTATCCTTAGTAAGAAGCTTAACCAACCTGAAAGCAAATGCTAAATGATCCAGATCTTCATCTTATTAAGCTTGTGTGTTTTCTACCACTTAAAAGCCTATCAGAAACCTAAAGAGCTGGGTAAATGAGATTTTCTGGAAGGCAAGCTTTAAAGTTTACCTCCTTCTCTTTTTAAACAAGAAGGCGATGCCTCTATTTACATGCCATTTCTGGAACTCAAACAGAGCGAGTACATCGCTGCTGCAGTGTTTCATGGAACATCCTTTGTTTATTCACACTGTGCCACTTTTAAACTTCAGATGTAAACAACAAAGGCTTCTTTGTATTTCACACTATCTCATACTCACTACCTTCTGAAGTCCAAAGCCAAAACACTGTGGAATTTTACCCTCCTCACACTTTCTTCTGCTTGTCGAGTGTGTTCTTCCAGACTTTTCTATTTATAGTAGTTGGAAAACTGCTTATTTTCTGATTAAAATGTTCTCTGTTCATTTTCTCTTGACTTTTCAGTCCTCGGTATAGGCTAAAATGGTATTCCCTGGTAACCATTTCAAATATAATTTTAGTAGTAATTGTGCGTATATTTGATAACAGAAACAATTTGTCATCCTGAAGGATCCAAATTGCTTTAAAGTGGTCGACCTGTCTGTGATCTGTTACACAGATGAAAAATCCAGAAAATATTGCACCGAACTCAGTTGGTCAGACAGAAAGGTCAGAAGGACCCAGGCTGGAAATGCAGCAGCTGTCTGAGAGCACAGGTTTTAGCGCAGAAGAGTACGGTTTCCATTTCAAACCAGGGTGGGAATTTTATTGGAAATGTCATTAAACTTTAACTGTACTGGTCCTTGAGATCTGCCACTGAGAAGTCCTCCCTGCCTTTTTCACCATGGGGAAGGACCTCATTTTGTGTTTCATTTGACATGCAGTGGGACAGACTGTGCGTGGTGTCCACATCGATCTCGTGCTGGATCCATCTCCTCTCTGTTTGCTGATGCCTGGGGGAGGCAGCCAAGGCTCTTCACTCCTCTTCTCCCATCCTGTGCTGATGTCCATGGGAAAGACAAGGACAGACTACCCAGGCAGTTTTAGACACTTTACTGTGCTGTGCTGCGTACAGTCCTGTGAAATCTTACTTTTCAAGAAAACCAGAGTAACATGGTGTTGATTTTTAACTTTCCCGGGGACAAGTAGCATCCTTTATCATCCTATTCCCTTAAGCTGCATTTGAGCACATGAGATATCTGATGAGCCCATCCATCTAATACTGTGTTCAGTTTTGGGCCCCTCACTCCAAGAAAGACATTGAGGGGCTGGAGCATGTCCAGAGAAGGGCAACGAAGCTGGTGAGGGGTCTGGAGCACAAGTCTTGTGAGGAGCAGCTGAGGGAACTGGGGTTGTTCAGCCTGGAGAAGAGGAGGCTGAGGGGAGACCTTCTCACTCTCTACAACTCTCTGAAAGGACGTTGTAGCCAGGGGTGGTTGGTCTCTTCTCCCAAGTAACAGGTGATAAGACAAGAGGAAACAGCCTCAAGTTGCGCCAGGGGAGGTTTAGATTGGGTATTAGGAAAAACTTCTTCACCAAATGGGTCGTCAAACATCAGAACAGGCTGCCCAGGGAAGCAGTGGAGTCGCCACCCCTGGAGGTATTTAAAAGCCGGGCAGACGTGGTGCTGAGGGACATGGTTTAGTGGTGGTTTTGGCAGTGTGAAGTTGATGGTTGGACTCGATGATCTCAAAGGTCTTTTCCAACCTAAATGATTCTATGATTCTAAGATTCTGTTTGGGTAGAACGTTTAATGTATAGCATAACAAATATTTTTGCTGTAAATTGCTAGGAGTGTCAGGTCCATGTTAGATCCCTCTGAGAAGTTTCCTTATATAAGAAATCAGCAATAAAGACTGAAAATACTTTAACGGTAACAGCAGCTAGTTTAGTAGGTGAGTTGTTGGTTCAAGGTGAGTTGTTGTCCAGTCTAGAATGTCCTCCTGTGGCTGCGTGAAAGCTTGGTTGAGTGAACAGTATTGCTTATAAATACTTAAAAGGAGGGTGCCAGGAGGATGGGACCAGTCTTTTTGCAGTGGTGCCCAGTGATAGGACAAGAGTAATGGGCACAAACTTGACCATAGGAAGTTCCATCTGAACATGAGGAGGAACTTCTTTCCTTTGAGGGTGGCAGAGCACTGGCACAGGTTGCCCAGAGAGGTGGTGGAGTCTCCCACTCTGGAGACACTCAGAACTCGCCTGGATGCCATCCTGTGCAACCTGCTGTGGGTGACCCTGCTCTGGCAGGGGGGTTGGACTAGATGATCTCCAGAGGTCCCTTCCAACCCCCGTGATTCTATGATTCTATGAAAAAATCCCCTTGACCTCAGTATGGCCAGAGTTTCCTTTGCGCTCTCAGCTGACCCAGGAGCTGTGAGGTGTACTGTAGGATAACTTTCTTCGTCTTTGTGCTAACTGTGGCAACGAGCCTGCAACTTTGGTCAGGCTCCTCGTTGTGCCAAGTGGTGCACATATGGCCATTGTAAGAATCAGTGCATGCCCTGCAGAGCTGGAATAAAAAAGCATTAGTGCCATTTTAAAGAATGAGAAACGGAAGCAGAAAGAGAGATTGGGAGTACTTGTTTTGCTGAAAGTCGCCAGGACAGACGGAGGCGAGCCGGGTGATAGTCCTCCTACTCTAGAAAGTAGGCTCAGGGCTTTCACCACAAACGACGCTATCTTCTAAAGAGGGTGGACAGCACAATGCAACTCATCTCCCACCTTTTTTGGGATAAGGTGGTTTAGCATTATGCACTAGTGGTCGTAAGTGGTTGAATAGAAAAACAGACCTTGTTATTAGAGGCAAAATAAGAGGCAGAGATGACAGGTTGCCCAGAAATTTCCATTTTAAGGGTCTTGTTTCAGATATTGCAGTTTACCAATTTTTGTGATTTCAGAAGTAACTATTCGTACTTGATCTCTGTCTGAAAGTTTTTCCCTCCAGTCACAACAGAAGTAGTTTCTGGATTTTTCAGGACGAGTTTAGGAAAAGATAAGTTGTTTATTCCTCTTAAAAATTCATATGTTTTCCTGAGAAAGAAAGAAATACTTGATATAAATTCAGTGTTGACTCCAGTGAGAAAAATAAAATTATGGCAATGTAACAGTAGAGCTGAACTGAGCCTTCTACATTAAATATGTGAAATGAACATTTTTACTTCTACGTTGCAACTCCCCTGAATGAAAAATAATTGGAGTGAATTCCGTTTATTGCAAAGGATGCATACACAAGGGAGTACCTTGCATTGCAGAGGCTGGTCTGCACTTTGCAGCGAAGCTTGGCTCAGAGATAACCAAGCTAATGGAAATGGTAAAGACTTGTCAACACAATATTTACATGTGGAGCATTTTCTTCTGCTCACAGGCAGCATGGATTTGCCTGATCCTACCCTTACACTGCTTTTGGACCTAAGTTACCTTCTCAGAGTCGTTCAGGACTACACCATGCAGAGATAAGAGTTCTGGTCTGCAACAGCTTGGAAGATTCGGCACTAAGCTTCACTGGTCCGTGTGTGGGTTGTTATCGGTGGCCCCAACTCAGTTTGGACCTGGCCGTTTTTCATTTCAGGGATATGAGAGTAATGGATGAGTGATTAGTGAAGAACAGTCTGCTGTCTCAAACCGCGGAATAGATTTTAGCTTTAGATCACTGAAAGTCAGAACAGGGCATGCCTTTTCTTAGCCATCATAAATTATCCATGCAGGATGTACAGTAAAAGGCTGTTTGGCTGCGTTAAAATTGGCCAGACAAACAGAATTTCCATCTCTCTCAATGGCTCCTTCAACACCTAATTAGTTCCCAGATGCTGGTTGAGCAAGATGTCTTTTATCTTTGCTAATGTTATCTTCCTATACCTCCTAAATGCCCCCTGGTGCCATTCTTCACTTTCATCTTTCTTCCCTCAAGAGAAGGCAAGATGGGTGTTCAGGAAGCTCTATTCTGAAGGTCAAGCTTGTAAAGACTGTGGGTCAAGTTGATCCTGTTATACCAGTCAGTATCTGGAGCAAAAGCTTTGAATCCAGAATTAGATTGATATGATGGAGAGCAGGATACAGCTTCCTTTCTATCCATGTTCATAGGATCAGTATCCAACAGGAAAAAACAGAATCGCAGATTTTATTTCACCGTCGGTTCCATTTAATGCAATTTAGGACAAATTCAATGTTCATCTTTTCCCATTGCTAGAAGGTACAAAGAAGTGTGCCTGTATAAATCTGCCATTTCAGCCGGCACAGCCGATTGTTGTGGGCAACGAGGAAGTACACTCAGATGTAAAATAGTAGGAAATACAGACTAACTGCACTCCTGATCCTTCCTAGCCCCTCTGAGCATAACCACTTGGGGCCTCAGATATGCTAATAGCCAGGCTATTGGCCAACTGTGGTTTACCTTGGCAGGTCTGATTTATAGCCAAGCCCAGCAATTCGTTGCCCTCTGGCAGGAATGAGTGACCAAACAGCCTCCTCCAAGCGAAGTGTTTAAGAGAAAAGCACTTCAGAGAAAGCAGATCTTCAAACCCATGGAACAGACGATATATCCACCCGCAGCTTCCCCCTCAGGGCTCATAAAGCGGTGTCTCTAGCTAGGTTCAATTTACTCGATTCAGGTGATGTGCTCTGGTATGTGCGGG
>VYXH01005660.1:121345-152426 GCA_013397275.1 Burhinus bistriatus | reverse complement strand
GAAGTTGATGGTTGGACTTGATGATCTTAAAGGTCTCTTCCAACCTAGGGGATTCTATGATTCTAATGGAAATAACACGTTGGTTTAGAAATCGGCATAGATGGGTCCATTGATGCTAAAATTGGTCCACACCAAAATATTATGCCACCACAGAATTAATTGTGGAGTTTTGGCCTTGACCCCTTGCGGCTGCCGCTGAAGGTACAAAGATATTTGGGGGATATAATCAGTAAAGCTGAAATGCTAATGATTCAGCCTCATGGATTGATTTTTTAAGCTCAATTTGGTCTTGTAAGCCACCTTTGCCCACAGGGAAGAAGGGAGTGGCTGCCTTAACATCTTTGATACTGTACTGTTGATTTGGCACTGTTTGAAATTTACCCTCCCACAGAGCTGCCTCTTTCTTCTGAGAGCATAGACACGGTCTAAATGAAGAAGAGAAATTTAATTCAGAGTTTGATAGGCTTCAGCACTTCTCAGAGTCGAAGACAAAAACTAGTGTAGGACCAGCAGCTGTGGTCTTCAGAGTGAAGAACATGGTTCAAGATCCAAAAAGGGCTACAGCACCCAATGCGTCAAGTCCACTGTTGCAATGGCTTGTGAAAGTCAGTCTGGGATACAGACAGGAATTTCACTGCTGCCCTACTCCTGTCATAGCTAAAGGAAATTCCAAGCCTCTTGGAAGTCACCGAGCTTTCTCTCATCACCTTAGGAAGGACAGCATCCAACTGTGAAGTCAGCAGAAACAGATTGTGTGATGTCACATCCTGGTTGCCCCGGCAGAGAGACGTGTTACCTTTGGTGAGAACATGGAATGGGGAAGATGTCCTGAGGTGTCTGCAGAAACATCGCTGCTCTGAATGTTGTCGAAGAGTGTTGGTCCAAGACTGGAACTGAAATGCTGCTCCTTACCCTCTTTTATTTAACTTCTCTGATCAGCAGCATCCCTGCAGGCTTTTCTTCTCCATTTTTTACATTCAGAAATGACCAGCAGCGTGGAAGTGCTAGGAGTTCGACAGGATATACACGTATAGGTAAATTAAATAGGCCTGGGCTTATTCCTTGTGCCTGATGGCATATATGTACGGCCTGTGCTCAGCCTGGTGCTGAGGTCTTCCACTCATACATCCTAAACAAGGATTTTATCCCACCTGCCCATGGGAAATGATCTATGGCCCTGCTAGCCTCCAAACTGCTTGGGCATTGCTCGGCAGAATGGAGTTCTGGGGAGGCTACAGTGATGCCAGGGGCTTTGGCAGAGATCAGGTAGCGTGGGTAATTACAGACCAGTGCTTTAGCTGATGTCCTGCCCCTCTCATTTAGTAGCACAGGCAGCCGCGCTGCTGTACGTGAGCAATGGGTCTCATTTTGTACCCAGAGTGTGGCCTCCGACCATCTTACGAGTCCTTTCTGGAGACTGGCAAGAGGATCACAGCGGGGAGGTATGCCAAGGCTGGGGAGTTCCCGTGGCACGCGAGCATCCAGAGCAACGGAAAACATATCTGTGGAGGCACCATGATCAGCGCGTTGTGGATTTTAACTGCGGCCCATTGCTTTGCAGAAGAGGTGTGAGTACTTGGGGGAAGCGAGGACAGCCCAGGCACAACGGGTTCCTAACATCACTCCTCGTGGGTGTAGGACATGTACGTCCTTGGGGTCAAGTGCAACATAGATGTGACTGAGCCAGAAACAGAGCCCTGAACACAGGAATTGCTTCCTTTGGGGAAAGCAGGCCCATTTTTGATCAGAGGTGCTCTTACAACAGAAATATGTAGAAATCTGCATAACCAGGAGATACAGAAGGAGACTATTTTGAAGGATGGTCTGAGCAGCCTTGTATAAATGCCTGTGATGCTGTTCTGATGGCCTCAAGCATTTCCTGTACATCTAAAAAGAGGTGTGTTCCATTCCAGCTTATTCTAACCCCTAAATTACCTTTGCTTTCATATAGCAAACACCTTTACCTCATGGAGAGTCTGATGTTAAAACAGCAGTTTCCAGATAAATCAACCCCATGCAATGCCCAGGGGCAGAGTCCAGCCCTCTGTGAGCCCCCTCCAAAATGCGGCAGGTCGGAGAGCTGGGGCTGCTCGGTGACAAATGACCTGTGGCATCACAACCTGGAGCAGCTGGCTGGGGGCAGCGGGGTCCGGAGCAGCCAACTCAGGGCACAGCAATCCCAAAGATCCAGCCCACTCCATCTGTTCGTTAGCGACTGGGCTATTTATAACTTGGTTGCATTCATATTCTACCTCTGCACCTCTCTCCCCTGAAAATTAGCTTTGCCTAGAAGTGAGAGTGTATTTCTATGGTATTTATAGCTAACCTGCCTCTGTGACTTGCTGAGCACCACCCTACCCTGCTCAGGGGGAGGAGGCACCAACCTTTATAGCGCAAAGCCTTCGTGTTTGCTTATGTCTACGTTGCTTCTGTTTCGTTTATAAGGCCACCAGATCTCACTGTTGTAGTGGGGAGAACTGACCTCAGCCTCCCGCTGGAAGAACATAAACCGGACAGCTTGATCCTCCACGAAAACTTTGACAGGATGAGCATGGAAAACGATATCGCTCTGATCCTGCTCAGCTCTCCCATCGAGTTCGGCAATGAGAAAATCCCCATCTGCTTGCCCTTCACATATGACGTCAATACGTGGCAACACTGCTGGGTTGCTGGGTGGGGAACCACAAGTGGAGGTGAGATGCTGTCGGGAGATGTATTTGCTAACGGAGGCAGAGTTTTATCAGTTTAAAGTAGATGTTCTCTCCCAGGAAGGGCTACCCACACTGACTCCCACTCCCTACCTCCCTGGTAGACACATCCAGACCTCCGCAGCCTCTGCACATCCACCAGTTCTTGGTTCAGTGCAAGAACCTGTCACCTACTGACCCCCAGAGCAAAGTCCCTGGGACTCTGAGCACGTATGTTCAAGCTGAAACCTTAGAGCCACCTCTGCTCTGCAGGAGCTCAGCCTTACTGTGGATGCATTTTTTGGCATCCAAAGACAAGCTCCACCCTGGTGGGCAAGTTAGGCTGGGTCTAAAGTGCTCTGGAATAAGGGAAATTAAGGTCTAGGGTTGTCTTTGGCTTAATGCCTCCATGAACCAGATTGATTCAATGGTACTGGTTAGCCCTCTTCTTCACTCATTTAGGACAGCAGATTGCGATTGCTAATTGCTCTCGTTTAAGCCCTAATGAAAGTAGTTCCAGCACTGATTGTGACCCAAAATGTCTATCCCGAACAAATGTCAGTAAATAGCTAATGAGCGATTTCATGATTGGAAAGAGGTAATTGGGACGAAGTGTGCAGGGTGGTGCCTTGCAGCTTTAACAGTCCCTCCTAGGATGTAGTAAGTGAATGTCCCATTTAAACCTTGCTATTCTGCTCCAAAGGGTTACTGTCTCCTCTCTGAACCTCTGCATTTTCCTTCTTAGGCTTCATTTCACAGAATCACAGAATCACTGGGGTTGGAAGGGACCTCTGGAGATCATCTAGCCCAACCCCCCTGCCAGAGCAGGGTCACCCACAGCAGGTTGCACAGGATGGCGTCCAGGCGGGTTTGGAATGTCTCCAGAGTGGGAGACTCCACCACCTCTCTGGGCAGCCTGTGCCAGTGCTCTGCCACCCTCAAAGGAAAGAAGTTCCTTCTCATGTTCAGATGGAACTTCCTATAATCAAGTTTGTGCCCGTCACCTCTTGTCCTATCACTGGGCACCACTGCAAAAAGACTGGTCCCATCCTCCCGGCACCCTCCCTTGAAGGATTTGTAAGCATTGATGAGATCCCCCCTCAGTCTTCTCTTCTCCAGACTAAAAAGACCCAAGTCCCTCAGCCTTTCCTCATAAGAAAGATGTTCCAGTCCCCTGATCGTCTTTGTAGCCCTCTGCTGGACCCTCTCCAGCAGTTCCCAGTCCTTCTGGAACTGGGGAGCGCAGAACTGGACACAGTACACCAGGTGTGGCCTCAGCAGGGCAGAGTAGAGGGGGAGGATGACCTCCCGCGACCTGCTGGCCACACACCTCTTTTGCCTCATGTAATGGTAATACACAACACTCTGTTATAGTTGTGAAACTCTCCCATTTCACCAAGGTAGCGTGCTCTTGGAAAAAGAAAAGCAGGGGGCTGCTGCAGAGTCACTCTGCAGCTTGGCCGGGTTTCTCTTTAGCTAGTCTCTTTGCAAAATGCATGATGTGGCTCCGGAGATAGGTCTCACGCTGCTGTGTGGGCTCGGTTGACATTGCTTCTTCTCTCCAATTTGTATCCCGCATGAGGTCGATGCACTCAGCCCTGGCCCACACCCCTTCTGTCTGGGAGATGTTTCAGAAGAAAACCAGCAGAAGCTGAGTTTGGTGAGAGGGATGTGCAATGATGTGATATGGGCTGTACCAAAAAGTATGAGGCATTGTTCCTGGGCAGGGGAAAATGGGTCATTTCTTATCTCTACCAGACTTTTGTAGGTGGACATCTCTCAGGTGGCACCTCAGGTGGCACTAACCTGACTCCTCTTCAACTGCAGTCAATTAGACCTCAACAAGTGGAGCCACCTCCCTGGAGATGCCTACATCAGAGCATTTTAATCTGTGGGCACTTCCATGGAGTGGCCCTGTCTTAGCTGGGGAAGGGACCTGACAACTTTCTAGCTTTTAGATCTTACCTTTGAGTCTCACCTTCCCAAAGCTGCCGGCAGGATTAGCTCAGTGAAATACAGAAGAAGGAGTGAATTTCTGAAAATCTCTAGGTCTCCTCTCCACCAGCAACATCCTCCAAAAGTCAGCTTTATCCTTCAGACTCGGGTTCACTTTAAAGAGAAACGTGGGTGAAATGAGTGGGTTTTCCAAGTAGCCCTGCATATTTTCAGTCTTTTTGTTGCTTGCAGGGTGCAATTTCTGTTTTCCCATCTCAAGGGAAGAATAATGCAGTTATTTCCATTGCGTAGAGAGCCACTTTGTGAAAGATATACCTGGTCCCCTGGAAGAGGCAAGGCCTCACTGCCCCCCAGGAAAGCATGGGGATAACAAGATCATCTGTTCTGGGGAAAGCTCAGTGGACTTTCCTCCACAGGGCTTGCACAGGACCCCATGAAGAGTCCCTCAAACTGAGTTCCCCAGAAACGTGAGCGAGAAACCCAAGGTGTGCAGTGCAGCTCATCTCAGGTCATTGCCAAGACCAGCCATCGCTTTGGGGGTCTTCCAGCTGTACCATATCCCAGAGTTCATCTACAAAAATAAGGGATTTTTAAAAATCCTATTTAGCAAGCCTCCGCTTCCCAGGATTTCAGCTTTGCCCATTAACACCTCCCGTCTACCTACCTACCCACCCACCCACCTCCTAGTCTGGCATAAAGTCAAGAGCACAAACTTATCTTTGCTAACATTTGAACAGCCCCTGCAAGCCTCCATGGCCCCAAGACCATATGGTTGTGCCCTGAGACCCTCTTGCCCTGAGATGCCTTACAAATTCAGCTGAGAGCAGTCCCAAGGGCTAGTCTCCAGCTGTGGTTTCACTCTGAGAAGCCTGTGCTGCTCTGCAGGGTTTGTTAATCGTTTTCTTCTCACTTGCTGGTTACTGGTCGCGGTGCCAGCATCCCATGTGCTGCAGAAAGCGCGGATGAAGCTCATCAGCAGGGAGCAGTGCTTGCAGCGGATCCCCGAGCTGGTGGAGAACGTGCTGTGTGCTGAGCCAGAGAAAGGAGAAAGAGGAGCCTGCCAGGTAAACAGGGTCCTGGATGGCCATGATGCCTACAGGGCCACAGAGACATTGGAAGAGAAGCACCTTTGCTTCAGGAATGAACATCGTTCCTTCCCATGGCTTCCTGGGGTTGCTAAACTTCTCTGCAGGAGGCCCAGGGGCCAAGGAACTGCCTGCAAAGGCATATTGACCCGGGCAGCGGAGGTGTGGGACTCTTGGGGTCGGAAAGTAGTGGTGGTGCTGGAAACGAAACACCTTGTTGAGTGGATGAGCCTCTCTTCGCTCTCTCCCTCCTGCCCTGATTCCCTCCCTGCAGCAAGAGAAACCAGAGCTCTGCAAGACACACCTCAAGCTTGAAAGGAGGGCAAGGGAAAAGGATGGTTTCCAGCAAGACCTCTTAGATAAGAGACAGTTTGGGATGGCTCTGGGCACAGGAATTTGGACGGTTATAGCCATTTAAAAACCCAGTGTCTGCTGTGGCCAAGATGTGCAGTGGTGGGAGCGATGGGAGGAGAGGTCCCTGCAGAGAGGGTTCAGCACAGCATGGGCTGTGTCCTCCTCCTGCCTGGTGTCCCCTCAGCCCTGGGCTGGGCAGTGCTGCTCTTTCACTGGGTTAAATACTGAACAGAGACAGGAAAGTTCATCCAGGAGGCTCAAAGTAAAAGAACTGGGTGGGATATTAAGCCCAGGAGTTTTTATTTTGAACATTATAAACCTTTCTCTGGTGAGGTCTTGGCGCTGATCCAAATGTCCTTTGATGACAGGTTTGTCTGTGGGTCCCAGAACTAGTGACATCTTACTGCAATGAGTTAGTGATACAGGACGATGACTTTTGAAGCTAAATAGTAGAGTTCAAGCAGTATTTGACATCAGGGACTGCTCAGGGGAGAGAGGTGACACAAACACGCAAATGTGGGAAAACGTCGCTGAGAATTTGTGCCCTCAGAATATACTTCACCTGCAGGACCGCTGTCCTGATGTCAAACAAAGTCTGAAAGTAAAAAACCACCTTTGCTTTCATAGCCTCCAACCTCCAACCCCTCCTCTGAGTGCCTGGTAAGGACCAAGCTCTCCCTGCAGCCTCCGCTCCAGGACTAAGGTCTCCATCCTCCACTGGGCAAGGGATTTCTTAGATGTGTGCGTGTGTTTGCAGGGGGACAGATGGACAGACACACGTATGCACAGCTTCATCCTGCAGGAACTATTTGTTGAGGGCACTAAACCAACACCTGGGAGAGAGAGAGATCCTCTGCCCTTTAGGCAAAGGCAGCGGGGACAGGGACCGTGGACTGCAAAGCCATCGCGATCGGGGGCCCAGGGCTGGGCAGCGGAGGGGAAGCTTTGCTTTGCAAAATCATTTTTTGATTAGCCAGAGAGCATCTGTCTCTGAAACCATTCATCTCAGGACTTTCACCTCCATTAAATGCAATCAAAAATTTTAAAAAGAAAACTGCCACAGGATAACATTAACATGATTAAAGAATGCACTTCCCAGCCCAGCCTTAAGTTCTGTGGCTGAATTATGCTGGTGAAACAGCAAGAGCGCTTGTACCCGGCGACATGAATCTCCTGTATTCAGAAAGCTGATGAGGGTGCTATTTTGATCTACAATAATGTCAGAGTCGTCTGAGAAATGAACTAGAAGTGTGAGCTTTCCAAGCAGTGGAAGTACGCAACAATTGCATGTCCCATAATGTTCATAACCCAGCAACTGCCCATTTTTAGTGGACGCTTGACCAGGCAGAAATGTCTTGCAAACTGAAACAAGGGCAAGACAAAACCATACCCTGGGCTAGCGGAGCTCTACGGGAGCGAAACGGGAGACACGGCTTTTCATCAGAATTTGCTAATCTGCTGGAGGGGAAGCATTTTGCCGATGGAGGGTTTGCTGGGAAGCACTGCTTGTAGTCAGGTAGGGCACATTTTGGCCTTGCTAGGCTGGTTCAGAAATCTGGTGGCTTGCCCGTAGTGAGCTGGGAGACCAGGTCCGAACCTGATGCTCGTTCTGCAGCATGGACCTCTGGACACTCAATTCATCTGCCCTGGGCAGGTAGCGAGGCACACTGTAGGCAGTGCAATCTATCCAGCTACGCTTGTCCATAGAGATTATGGGGTTTGTGTCAAACAAGAGTGAGGTCAGATTTCAAAATACCTAAATCCTTTACAAAGTCAGCGCTGTCAAGGAGGTAGAGCAGCCCTGAGCACAAGTTTCGTCTATGCCAACCAGCTGTCCCCTGGATGATTTCCAGACACAGCTCAAGCTTTTGCAGGGGTCAGGAGCCACCCACAATAGAACCATGGAATTACAGAACCATAGAATCACAGAATCATAGAACAGTTTGGGTTGGAAGGGACCTTCAAAGGCCATCTGGTCCAATCTCCCTGCAATAAGCAGGGACATCTTCGACTAGATCAGCTTGCTCAGAGCCCCGTCCAACCTGACCTGGAATGCTTCTGGGGATGGGGCAGGATAACTTTGGATCCTGGCACACCAGTTTAGAGGCCAGGAAGGAGCAGCAGCACAGGCAAGGCAGAGACGCCCAGTCAGGGAACAAGCTCTGGAGACCCTGATCTTCCTGGTGTAGATGTGGTCACAGTAAACCCAGAAGCCATGCACCGCACAGATACGTCTTTTGTCTGGACATGAAGTAGATAAAAGCCTTATGTTAACTTTTTCTGAGTTTTGCTGAGAATCAGGATACATTTGTTCATGTCCAAAGCCAGGCTAAGTTGGGCAAGTTGAATCCAGGCCCAAGGTTGTAAGTCCACATGATCCAGATCGGGACCCAAAGGAATTCCATCCTAGGTCTTTGCACTGTGTGCCATTTGTGTGCTAGCTTTTCCCCATTGCGGCAAGCTGTTTTATATGCAGCAAGTCTTCACCAAGGCATCATGTAGAAGTTTTGTTCTTCTGATCACTGCCTTAATACTCCCACCTGGCAACAGGACATGAATAGAGAGGTTTAGACATTTCACCAGCTGCCATCGTACTAGTACCAGACAAGACTAATTTGTGGATTATGACCATATTCTTATAATAACTCAAGGAGATGAAATAGCAGAGCTCGCAAGTATTTGTACTTCAAAAAAAAAAAAATCCATTCACTCAAAAGAAAAATCTATTGTATACCAATTCCCTAGTGGTTCTGCAGACAAATATATAGATTGACTGCGAATTAACACTAACAGGATCTGTAATTGACTTATAGTTCTATTTAGTCATAAACATTAGCATTAATGGATGTTCATGGGGTACAAGTGCTAAAGAACAGACACTGGAGATGGCCTATGTGTTATTTTTTTTGTGTGCTGCATTTCTTCCATGACCCCATGAACCACAATTGATGTCTAATTCCTTGCTTTCTTAAGCATCTTTTGTTAGGCTCTGATGCGATGGTAACTTGAACAATAATTAGAGTATAAGGGACTCACAAAGCAAATGCCTCTTCAGTGTCTTGCCTACCCAGACAAAATTCAGTAAATGGCCCAATTATATTTCAGAGAGTTTCTGCAAAGGAGGTCTGTGGGGGTAGCTCAGCGCTGTGGTGATTAGGGCAGAGCGTGTTCAGCTGGAAGTCACAGTTCACGTACAGTTCAGGTCAGCAGCAGATGAAGGGGGGCCCAGTCCCTGGCCTGACTTTCGGGGGAAGGAATCATCGCGTGGCCACGAACAAGCAGCGGGATGGTTCCAGCTCAGCTTCACCATGCCCTATGCTGTCCTCTGGTGTAGGGCTGAGCTGAGCCATGGGCCATCAGCCGCTTCCACCCATTGTAGCGAGAGGCGATCTTGGCCATGCCTGAGAAATATCTGAAAAGATGCTAGGATGCTTCTAGAGCTCTGGGGTTTAATTTAGGTCTGTGAAACAAGCGGAGAAAGACCTCTTCAACTGTAATATGTCCTGCCCGCATATACTGTCAGCAGTTTGGAAAGGACAAATGCCTTTGCAGCATCTGGGATGCTCAGGGCTCTCACCCGACATAGCTATAGCAATAGCAGTCGTTGTTTTACAGCCCTGGGTGGGATTTATCTGGCCAGATACAAATGTCTTTCCTATAGCCATCCGCATCTACCAAATCCTTTTTCTCTCAATAGGGAGGAAAAAACCACTTCTGACATGTGAGTCATTGAGACTGTCTTAATCATCTATTTTTAAATAATTCCCCGCCTGAGTCCTTATTGCTCCCTGTTAGCTAAAAGCAAGTCCACGGTGCCTACCTCACAGGGAGACGCATGGCTCCAAGGTAGGACAGTTGCCTACACGTAAGCCTCCCGCGTCATTTTAGATATCCCAAGATATCTTGCTGGCATCCCTCTTCCTCCTATCTCAAACCATGCCCCAGTGCCAGTAATGTGGCTGCCACGGGAGCTTGACACTTGCACTGGAAACTGGTGATCGGTGGAAGCAGAAGTGACAAAAGCTCTTGCAGCCTTTTACAAGCTCTTGTATCCTTTTACTGGTGCTAATGTAGCTCCAAAACTGCAAAAGAAAACTTGTGAAATAGACTTTTTTTAATGAAAAAAATCTGCAAGTGGGAAGTGGGTCCATACAGGTAAATTATCACAGATGCAAGGAAAAGGTCACAAACCAGGGAAGCCTGGTCAATCCCTCAGGCACTTCAAAATATCTGAACGGAGCTGGATAGATGACGGCGTGATTGCAGTCTGAGGGGCAGGAGCCAAACCTAACCACATTGCAGTTCAACGTTACTACTAACTATACAAAAAATTACTTTACTATTTGACCTTATCTTGATATTGAAGAGAGTGATCCACTCTCCATCCTTGTGGTGGATTCTCCATCACTGAGCTGTCGCAAACGTGATGAGGTGGGTTTTTTTCCCTAAGGGACAGATTGCTTTAAGTGGGAAGGTACCCTGGGAAGCCCCAGAATGAAGCAGTAACAAGGTGTTTCTGCATTTGCAGTCTCTTAAATTTGCCTCTGAAGGATGCTTTGATGTGCAGCTCATAAGAATTAGAACATTTTTCTGGGGTCCCATGGTTTTACAGGGCTTTCATCATTTGATCGTTTTATGGTAGGGGCAGACAAGTGAACACATTCAGGCTGTGGTGGCTTAATTCTTTCATCTGTCAAAAGCATTCCTTCCTATTGCAAGAACCTGGGATGTTGATGGTGTCTCCTGTCTCCTCTGCTTTCTTCCTCCGGGTTGTAGCTTTTGGTCCCTCAAACTAAAGCTGTTTGCCTTGCAGCAATGGGGTGCAGTTGCTTTGTGTGCCTGGTGAGTGAAGCTGGTGAGCAGAACACCTCTGGATCCAGCTGAACGCAGAACCCTACTTTGTTCTTGCCCTGGTAGTGGGGGAACGGGTGCGATGACTCAGAGGAGATGCTTCTCATTCAGTTACAGTGAATCAACACGGCTTTAAGGGACTGTCATGACTCATAGACAGATTTAAGTTCTTTGAAGGCGTCGACAAGCATGTGGCAGAGGGTGATCCAGCTGATATAACACGCTGAGATTTCCGAAACTCTTTTAATGAGATTTCTCACCAAAGACTCATGGAGAAACTATACCATCATGAAGTAGAAGGGCTTTGGTTTGAAAGGGAGGCAACATGGAGGAAGGATCTGATGGGAGAAAGGGCTCACAAGGGGAGTTGTGTTGGCATCTGTGCAAGGAGTTGTGATGTTCAGGGAGGGTCAATGCCGAGACAACCAAGTTGGGCGATGCCACAGCATTATTCGGAGTGGTCAAAATGAAAACTGACCGTGCAGAAATGCAGCAGGATCTCATTATTCTGGGTAACTGGAGATTAAAACAGCAGATGCAGTTCACTGTTGATAAAGGCAAAGTAATGAATATAGGGAGAAGCAACTCCAGCTGTACGAGTGCAATAATAGGCTCTAAATTAGCTATTACCATGTAAGAAGATCTTGGAGTAACTGTGGATAGTCCTTCAAAAACATCAGCACAAGGGTCTGTGGAGGTCAAAAAGGGCAACGAGAGCATCAAGAATTATTAGGAAAGGACTAGGTAGCAAAGCAAATGTGTGTTATGCCAGGGCACTAATCTTGGGAGCCTATGTCTTGTGTGCTGTGTGCGATTCCCGTCCACCCCATCTGAGAACGGAGTTAGTAGTTTTAGAAAAGAAGAGTAGGGTAGGAAGGATGAACAGGGACACGGAATGGCTTCTGGCAGAAAGGGCAATAACATCTCTTGTAAAAGACGTCTGATGGGGATATGACACTGATTTCTAAAGTCATGAGCAGCGAGGAGAGGACAGTCAACAGCTGTCCTCTTGTCACTACTGCTCAAAACACACGAAGGAGGGGGTGTCAGATGGCTGTATCAGGCAGCAGACTTAAAACAAAGAGAAGGAAGCGTTTTTTCATCCAACAGATAATTAAACTGTGGAAGTCACTGACCAGGATGTTGTGGGTATTTATCCTAAGGGATAAATGGATTCAAAAAGCAATTAGATAACTTCCTGGATGAAGATCTCTCTAAGGCTATTAAGCACTGTGATGTAAATACAACTCTGTAAATACTTGCCCTGTTTCTCATTCTCCTTCCCTCCACACTTACTACAGATGACTGTCAGAGACGGGAATCTGGGACACATGGGTCTTCGGCCAGATGCATCAAAACTGCCTTTAAGTCTGTGCTGCCATAGTTACTAAACGGACCCTGCTGACGTCTGTCTGGATGGAGTTGGGCAGTCTTGTTCTCCCATTTTCCAGCAAGGGGATGGAGAGACAGGGTAGCTGAAGGCTCTTGCCTGAGATCCCAAAGGGTTCCCATGAAAGGACTCCAGGTGCCCTGTGTTCCCTGGTTCTTTTTTGATGCCGGCATGCTAAAAATGGCCATAGCCTCCTTCCTTCCACCTTTCTCTAAAGACAGCTTGTTCATGGTGAAATAATTGAAGAAATCATCTGTTTACAAAAGCCTTTACTTCCTGCAGCCGGAGCAGCTCTGATGGCAAATGTCGTTATTCACACACTGATTCTCTCCAATTTACACAGAGCTTACCAACATGAAAATGATACCAGCGATGACTTGCAAGGATTGTGTATCCACCTAATGAGTATCAGATGGGTTGTTCTCCCTCCCCCAGAGCTTCTCCCACCTAAGAAGATTTATGTGGCTGAATGTGTTTGTTCTGATCAATTACCATGTTGCAGACACGAATACAAATCCGAAAGGAAGAAGATTACACTCCTGATTCAAAGCCCACTAAAGTCAGCAGAAAGGCTCCTGATGTTCACAAAAAGGCTTTGGCCATGGTGAAAGGGATGAAACTTTTGATCAGCTTCAGTGAACAAAGCGCCTTGTTAGTCAGTGACAGTTTTTCTACAAGCCGGAACTGTTTATCAGCAAATATATCATTGCTCTCACCTCTCCTAATAGGAGGATTAACATGCAGTTGTGGAAGGCATGAGTTCAGCACCAGCTCTGATTTGATGTTGCTTTTCACTCATCTTCTAGTTGAGAAGAAACATGCAACGGAAGCAAAGATGATATTTTTAGGGTTTTTGCTGTCCAGAAACTGGGCACTGAGACTGAAGAGCCGGAGCAGGTATCTGGTGTGCGTTGCTGACCAGAAGTATTTCTCCACCAAGGTACAGGAGACTGAAAGCCAAAAGCAGCATTTACTAAGTTCTTCAGTCTTCAGAGTCGTTAACCTGGGCATTCATTAAATTAGCGCTACTGGAAACATCACAGAGCTGACATAATTGTACCAGTGCTCAAAACTCACTCCTCCCACACCCACTCCTACACGAGGACGGAAAACCTTGGGACAACATTTTTGAGAGCTTAAGGTGGATACAGGGATATGTGGAAGTGTCCAACAACTGAGTTTATTTTCTCTATCTTTAGCCCTGTAAAAATCAAGCTACTGATTCATCTGGGCTACTGCCATAATTATGTGAGCGAAATTATCACACGGACAGGATGATTTGCCCCACTTTGTGATGCAATCATTGAGTTAAATAGCTGAAGTTAAGAGAAATGGCATGTTAGAAGTTGCACCCACGAAGCAGACCAGTTCAGCCCAGGCAGAAAGGGATCTGAAGTGGGATTTGGGTCTCAGGGCTGGTGGATTAGAGAAATGGATTTGCAGCTGCTGCCTGGGTTTTCACTGCATTGCCTAACTCCCTCTCTGCCCAGGTTTTAAATCGCTTCCCGCAGCTGACAGCCCCCCCGAGCCCTGCAGACAGCTCTCCCTTTCCTCGCCGACTGGGCAGAGAACAAAATGAACGTGATTAAAGGGGCAAAGAGGGAAAAGCAGATCTGATTTGAATGGAAAACGGTGCGATGTATAGTTTAAATAGGGATTCCTGGCTCTGCCAACTGCCTCGTGCAAATCGCATCCCTTTTCCGCTGTGGTTTTCTCAGCTGTGAAATACGATAAGACTTTCCCCCCCAAGGACAGTCACAAGGTATCAGGAATTAACTGGTATTTCAGCGCCCTGAGAGAAAGGTCCTTGGCAAGTGTGAACAGCCTCCAAATCGGACACTCAGAAACCGACCTGCCCCAATGGTGTGCGGGGGCTCTGCCAGTACTAAAAATCTCCTGTACTGGGAAAAGCCGGCACGACGCATCCCGACATGTCACCGACGAGGGATCGTCAGCCGTTGCTGCGTCACAGCCTTGCAGACGGCTCCCACTCTCTCAACTTCATTTATTATCTTTGTGTAGGAGGCTCGAAGCATCTTCCTTTCACTACCAGGATAATACGTTTGGCCTGTTCCTGCCCTGAGGGAATTAACGGTAAAATTCCCAGTAATTTAATTGTGTGTACAGCCTAGGAGATATTCGTCCATTCAAACAGGATGCCATCGTCAAAGACACTGATAACGCGTGGATCCAAGGTCACTGCAAGGTCACTTGTGCAATTCATGCAAATTCTTGGCTGAAACAGGGTTGAGAAACATCTTTAGATCCTGAGTCTGAAGAGGGTCCAGCAGCACCGGCTACAGTAACACCATTTCAGTGCCAACGGTATTGAATTTATGGGTTGGACTCTATGATCCTAAAGGTCTTCTCCAACCTAAATGTTGAAGCAACATTTGCTCTGTATTAATCTTCCCTTTTCCCTCCTGTACACACATTGAACCAAGAAGAAAAATAGAAAAAATATAGAAAAAGATAAACATATTAATGACCTGGGCCCTCCATCTAGTGAAGTGAGTCAGAATTCAGCCATAAACTTCAGCGGGTGCTGATGAGTTGCACGGGGGACTACAGCCACTTTCTTACTCATTAATTAATTTCTTAGCTCAGGATAACTGCAGGCAGAAGGGGGTTCAAACGTTAATGACAAAGACATTTCTCAAAGTAGTGTGCAAAGAGGGAAGGACAACAATTCCCAGGAAAGCTGGCTGTCTCGGGAAATGGGTTTGTCTTGAATTGATTTTCCACGTGTACTGGAGATAGGGTAGAAAAAAAGATTCAAACCCACCATGGAAAGAACCTTATTTAGAGCAGGGACTGCACGGCACTTATGTACATAAGGGTCGGAAAAGTGCTGTACCTGGCTGGGTGGATTTTGTGCTGGCTCCTCTTCTCCCTCGGGTTGTGTTCAGACATGGCACACGGAGGTCACACGGGCAACTGGCCGTGCTCTCGGTGTTCAAGCTACAGCAGCCACCAGAAGGACATTCCTCCTTGCAGGGTGGCTGCAACGTGCATTTGAAGGCTTGCGCGTGCTGGGTGAATGAAGGTTGCCCTTGCAGTAGCAGGCAAGTTTTACAATGAAATTAGTGTGGTTGCAAGAAGGATTTGTCGGGATTAGTGTTCATCTCTGGTCCAATTTCTGGATGCTAGCCCCCAAAATTAACAGTGGCAGGTACCCAGCACCTACATGCACCAGTGTTGCAGAGAAGTCAAGGACTGAATGAGCAGTCACAGCAAATGTGCCTTTTCACTGCTGGATGTTGTCTCTTGGTGACAGGATTCAGGTATCCTTCTGGGGCCACGGGAGCTGTGGAAAAGTCTGAGAAGGACAGGGCATTGCACTGAGCCGGAGCTTGTGGCTGGTCTCCTCCTCTTACCGTCTGGATCTGTTTATTCTCCAGGGATCTCAGGGCTGAGCGGTGAAATTTTGAGTCTAAAATTTCCTTGTTCCCTCAAATCCGCATGAACTCAGGATAGAGTCTGATTTTCCCAATCTGCCTGTGGGATGCAGCTGCTATGAGACACCTGAGGTTTGATCCTGCTATAACATCCTCCTTATGCCGTAGGTGGACAGCGGGGGACCTCTGGTTTGCAGCTACTGGAACACCATGAAGTGGTTTCAGGTCGGCGTCGTCAGCTGGGGAGAAGATTGTGCAGAAAAGCCAAACCATGAGATCTTAATATCTGTTTATAGATACCAAGGCTGGATCGAGAGAGAGACAGCCATAAGGGGGAAACCTTTCTTCACTGAAGGCATGGACAACAATGCAAGTGCCAGGGTGGTTCCTTCCAGGGCTGAGACACATCTGGTGTTTCTTGAGTATTCTTTCCTTTTATTTATCTCTTTAATAGCATTTAGATTACTCTAGAGAAGATTTTTCAAAACATAATAAAAGTCAGAACTACCGTCTCATTCCTCTTGTGCTGCTGACCCATGTAGTTGTGTCCCAGGTCAACCTGCTCCATCTCACTGGTGTAGACAGAGGTGCCAAAATGAGGTGCCACAGTGAGATAGGGGAACGATGGAGAGGCCGGAGAGATGAAATGAGAAAGATGGGACACAGACAAGAGAAGCCGTAATCCTCTGAAAAACACGGATTTTCCACACTGGTGGGTCACATCAGGCCCAGTTATTTGCTAAGCTCACATGCAAGGTTAAGATGTGGCATCTGAAGGAGCTGCTCCTCTTGGAAAGCTGAAACCCTAAGAAAGGTCTTGGCTTATTCAGTAGCTTAGCTGTTAGTAGGGTAGCTCTGGGTTAATGCATCTTACAGCTAATTATTAGCTGAACTAATATATCTTCTGTCTTGCAGCTGGCCCAAGCTAAGAGCATCTTCAGAGACCACAGCAGCTGCTCAGGTGATATTTCAAGCTCCTGGGACATGACTACTCATCAAATTCGGTGTCTCCTTAAGCCAGGAAAAGGACAAGAAATCTTTTGGGCAGCATTGGAAAGTCTAGCATCATATAACCAATCAATCTTATTTACCTGGATTGCAAATGCTGGGTTTTAGTTGTTAAAGGCAATAGAGAAAAATCTGGCTCGCTGAAGAGAACTGTTTCTGAGCTATTCATAAAACGCTGTCTACAGAAACCCCTTGGCTTTGTAATTAGCCAAAATTAATCCCTTGCAAGTAAATAGTAAAGTAAAAGGAAATAGTATTTTTTTTTTTTTCTCCATTAGAGACCTTTTACACGCGTTGCTGAGAGGTCCACATCCCAGCCTGAGAGGTCCACATCCCAGCCTGAGCTGGGACGGAGCTGGTCCTTTGTGCAACGCATGGACCTTCGTTGCTTCTCCAGCAACAAAGTGCATTGCAAAATGTGTTCTGGTCTTCCCAAGGAGGTTGCTTTTCTTGGAAGCGACGGGGAAGGAGGCAAGCAGCAAGGTCTCCTTCATGTCCCACCTTTGCAACAGCATTAAAAGCACCTGTAATTTGCAGCAATGATAAAACTCAGTCGATGTGCAATGGGACAGAACCTCACAAATTGGTTTTAATTACCTTGATATTTTCTGGCTAGCTGGTGGAGAAGCCTCGTAAATGAGAATTAATTCATCTACCTTAAGCTAATGCAAACCCATCTTGGCATAAAAGTCAGACTTTATTTTTTGTGTTATCTGAGCAGAAAATAATGCTTAATTATTATTAGTTCTGAGTAATGCTTATGAAAATTGCTCCACATTAATTTCACATGGCTGACTGGCTAATGGATGCATAAGGGTCTTGTAACCCTTTGCAAAAAGACTAATAAAAGCTAAAAACAAGGGGAATATATTACTTTAGCAGCTATTAGTAGTAGACAGTGGCTGCTGGCGTTAATACCTATATTTATTTTCCTTTCTATTAATAATATATCAATAGATTCTAGAAGCTGTGGCAGGCGCTGGACGTCAGGAAATACTTCCTAATGCTGCAATCTATTCAGCTACAGAATTGTTTCCCCCAAAGGAAATGAGAGACGTCCTCCTGCTTGAATTATTTTAATGTAGGGATTGTATGAAGCACTTTACCGCACAAGGCACGGAAAAAGCCTGCGCTTACAGGGAACTGCAAAAGGACCCAGTAGGTCTTTTCCATCAGTAGCAGTTGCAAACTGATAATGGTTGGTGTTAAATGTAGGCGATGCTACTTAGTGGTTAGAGCAGGGCACTGCTGCGATGGGTTTTGATCCATCCTGCTGCTCATTGACTCAATGGCATTGGGAAAAGAAAGTTTGTGCCTCAGTTTCCCTACTTGTAAACTAAAGTGGTTTGTTTTGCTGTACAGAAGCATCAGTTCTGCAAATTAAGACCAGCTACGTAGCTGCAAAGGAATAAACAGGAAAGAGACTTTTTTCTCCTTATTTAAAACATCATAAAATTCATTCAAGTGAATTCATCTTTGCTACTACATACACTGTTCAATAGTTAGTGTGAGAAAAGCAATGTTTGTTTAATATTTCCCTGCTGTAAGTAGGTCTGATGAAAGCATGCTGGTGCTGCATTTTGTTTCAAAGGTATTTAAGTTTTCAGAGCGCACATCACTTTTCANCCCAGCCTGTATTTATGCATGGGATTGCCCCGACCCACATGCAGGACCTTGCACTTGGCCTTATTGAACTTCATGAAGCTGGCCCATGCCCACCTCTCAAGGCTGTCCAGGTCCCTCTGGATGGCATCCCTTTCCTCCAGTGTCTCAACCGCTCCACACAGCTTGGTGTTATCAGCAAATTTGGTGAGGGTGCGCTCAGTTCTTACATCCATGTTGCCGACAAAGATGTTAAATGATACCAGTCCCACTACCTGTTCCTGAGGAACACCACTTGTCACTGCACGCCACTTGGACATCGACCTGTTGACCGCAACTCTTTGAGTGCGGCCATCCAGCCAACTCCTTATCCACCGAGTGGTCCATCCATCAAATCCTTGCCTCTCCAATTTAGAGACCAGGATATGATGCAGGACAGTGTCAAATGCCTTGCACAAGTTCAGGTAGATGACATCTGTTGCTCTTCCCTTGTCCACCAATGCTGTAACCTCGTCATAGAAGGCCACTAAGTTTGTCAGGCACTATTTCCCTTAATGAAGCCATGTTTGCTGTCACCAATCACCTCCTTATTTTCCATGTGCCTTAGCAGTTTCTCGGAGGATCTGCTTCATGATCTTGGCAGGCACAGAGGTCAGACTGACTGGCCTGTAGTTCCCTGGGTCTTCCTTTTTAAAAGTGGGGGTTATATTTTCCTTTTTCCTGTCAGTGGGAACTTCGCCAGACTGCCACGACTTCTCAAATATGATGGATAGTGGCTTGGCAGCTTCATCAGCCAGTTCCCTCAGGACCTGCAGATGAATCTCATCAGGTCCCATGGACTTGTGCACCTTCAGGTTCCTTAGATGGTCTCAAACCTGATCTTCTTCTACAGTGGGTGGTTCTCCTAGATTGCCTATACCTTGCTGTGCTGTCCCTCCAACAGATATCGGGGTCATTGAAGTCCCCCATCAGGACCAGGATTTCTGAATGTCAGGCTCCTCCCATCTGTCTATAGATAACTACCACTGTCGAAATCCAGCCTTTATTCAGGGTGTTGATCCCAGACCTCTCCCCCAGCTTGTCCTTGGTAGATGTGACATGGGTGATCTGAAGACAAAGCAGTTCCCAGCTTGATCCTTTTAGTGGGACTAAGATTTCCCATTTTCTCCTTTTCCAGCCTGTAATTCCTCACAAGGGTAAGACACAATGAAAAGCATAGGCTTGTCTTCTCCTGCTCCCGTCAGCATCCTGGGCATCTCTCTGTCCCTCTGAGGAGAAGACAGAGGGCACACATGGCTGTGGCCATGACCACTGGTATCCATTTGTCATTTCATATGCACTACATGGAGTGTTCTGACTTTGCTTATGTGTCTTTAGCTGTCTGACTTCAATGCAAGCAACATGTCAGAGGGTTTATTTTTCTCTCATATTTTTGTGTGTCTACCAGGTGATGAGTGAAAAAGCATGTGTAGATATGGTAAAAATCATTGGTCAGCTCTTTAATTGTGTCTTTTGTTGATAGTAAAGTAGATTAGAGGTGGAGACTGGATGCTGCAGAGGATCAGCACCCGTTCCCACATTTCCCAGTGACTTCCCAAGTGGTTTTCTTCATTTTTCAGGCTAAGGACTCAGTTTATCCTTCTGTAAGCATGAGAATAATTAGAAGTCAGGGACGTCTCTTGGGATGCACCAATTGCAATAGTGATTAATCACTGTTGTTAACTAAAGTGAAGATAGCTCTGGGACAGAAAACACCACTGACAATATTGAACTACTTGATTTGTTCAACAGCTGCTGAACGCTTCTGGTGTTAGGCTGGAGAGCTGCTTTAAGTAGGTGGATTATGATCTGGAGGAGAGCCTGGCTTTGGGATGAATACAGGGTGGAGGTTGGCAGCCCTTGACATGCCTGACTAACCCATTGACACCCCTAAACGCACCCCAGAAGTACAACCATGCCTTTCTGAATAGGGGGCTGGAACANGATGATCTCCAGAGGTCCCTTCCAACCCTGGTGATTCTGTGATTCCCTGCAATGTGGGAACACTCAAGCGTGATGGATCTCTGCTGAGCAGTGCCCATGCTTTGCATAGCAGTTGCGCCTGGTGGCATTGAAGAAACACCTGTTCTGCTCAAGAGATTTTGCTCAGTTGCCATTTTTACTCTTTGCTGGGGAAAGCCCTCTGGTTTTGGCTTCTCTGACAGTCCTGTGGCAGCCCACACTGCTGATCATGGATGGCTTCTCTAAGCCATGCTTGAAGTGCCCGTGTACTTCAAGAGCATCAGCTTGGCCACCTCTGGGCAGATCATACTTCTTTCCTGGTCTGACTCTGGTGTGCACCACTCCTGGTGGTTATTAGGGCTTCTGAAATGAACCTGTTGGCAGCGACTGAGCTTACAACATCCTGCAGCATCACAAAATGTCCTCTTATTGAGGTTTTCCAAGTAGCTGTCTTCAAAGTATCTGCCTACCATGTCCTTTTCTGAGAGGTGCCTTGTGCTTGCTAACACATCTTGTATTCACAACTGGTTGCTTTCTCCATGTCTCATCATGACTCACGGCTTCAAGGGCTCTTTAATATGCAAATCGCTTTGTTCCCAGAGCCCAGACCACTAGATGATTTAGCAAGTGGCTGCAGAGGAGGGCACTGTATTTGGCTTCTCTGCTGGGAAGGGTGGGCTTCAAGACACTGCTGGAAAGTAAAAGTTCCTCTTCCTCAAGCCTTTTGAATCTATATGTCTTAACGCTAACTCTGCAGACGTTAATCACAACGTAAGCAACTCCAGAGCTAACCCGTGTGCCTCCAAATTAGCGGAATGGGGAGGAAGAGGTGATACCATGGCTTAGGCACTGAATGCAGACACAAGGGCCTAAATTCAGCTCTGCAGCAACCCTGTGAGATCCTAGAGGAGCTCTGTGGGATTGCACGTGAAGAGGAGTAACTCCTGAAAAATGAGACAATCAGTTGTGAGCCATCTGAAATTCCTTTGGGCAGCTATTGGGAGAAGAAAGCTTTTCTCTTTGTCTTCTCTCCTTTGTTCTTAATGGGAGACAATTTGAATAGACTTATGCCTTGGACATAGGAGGCAAGGAATTTTCTCACCACCCATGTGAAAAGGATTCCTTCAGGCTGGAGTGCGTAAGAATTTGGGTAAAAGATAGGAAAGAGAGGGTTTTCCCTGAAGGTGGCCATCCCAAGGAAGAATTTTGGGAGCAGCCTTGGTCTGAACAGAATCATGGGAAAGGACCAAGGGAACAATAGGAAATGATCTGTCAACTACGAGCACGAGTTTACAAACAACCCCTGAAGCACAGTGTGCTGGGCCAGTAGTCCGCGTATTCCTTTATTTCGAGCCGCACTAATAATTTGCCCGGCTTTGCAGCTTTTTTTGGCCAGAGACTCAAGCTAAAAGTGATGCTAGACAGAGCAGAGGGCTTTGTTAGGGTGGGAGGGGACCCAGGAGCGACGCAGCAACTCAGGGGCACTGGGGAGGTGGTGAGAAACCTCCAGGCGTCTGAGTGCCGCTGCCCCAGCCGCGCTCACAGCAAACGCCGAGGAGGTGGAGTGGGAAGCTGGAGCTGGATGTGTAGAGGAGCATGAAGAATCACAAAGTGTTTATCCAAGGCGGGTCCGATTGATGGGTGCCTTGTGACAAGAGATTTATTTTGCGGATGAGTGAGCGGCTGTCGCTCCGTTTGCACGGCTGGTAATATCAGAAAGAAGCCATTCGTGCAGAAGGAAGCCTCCTGGCAAATGCATGTTATCACATCCAAGGTGCCTGGGGTATGGCTTCAGGGTATACTGCCACTTGCAAATATCTCTGATGCCCCACGTTTGAACCTGTTTCCCGGAGGAACCTGGCACACCACGTCCTTCAGGGGGATATAATTCTCTCCAAAATCCTCCGCACACTGCCAGATCTCAGCGTACGATCTTTTACTGTTCATCCAGTATCAGGAGGAGCCAGATCTTGGGCTGAACCTTCATACACTGCACGCTGGCTCTGGCTGGGATGGAATTAGCTTTCTTTCTACCAGTCCATATGGTGCTATGTCTTAGATTTGTGACCAAATCAGTGTTGATAACACACCAGTGTTTTAGCTATTGCTGAGCAGTGCTTGTGGAGCATCAAGGCATTCTCTCTTTCTCACTCTGTCCTGCCAGTGAGTCAGCTGGGGGTGCACAAAAAGTTGGGAGGCGACAGAGGCAGGAAAGTTGATCCCAGCTGACCACAGGGGAACTCCATACCATATAATGTCATGCTTAGCCATAAAATCTGGGGGAAGGAAGGAGGAATCATAGAAACATAGAATGGTTTGGGTTGAAAGGGACCTTAAAGACCATCTTGTTTCAACCCCCCTGCCACGGGCAGGGACACCTCCCACTAGACCAGGTTGCTCCAAGCCCCGTCCAACCTGGCCTTGAACACCTCCAGGGATGGGGCAGCCACAGCTGCTCTGGGCAACCTCTTCCAGTGTCTCACCACCCTCAGGGTAAAGAATTTCTTCCTGAGATCTAATCTAAATCTCCCCTCTTCCAGTTTGAAGCCATCACCCCTCATCCTATCACTACATTCCCTTGTGAAAATTTGGAGCATTTGCCTTCCCTAATATCATTAAGCACGGTGAAGCCCTGCTTTCCTGGGGGATAGGTGAACACCTGCCTGCCGATGGGAAGTCGTGAATGCATTCCTTATTCTGCCTTGTTTGTGCAAGCAGCTTTGCTTCACTTATTGAACTGTCTTTATCTCGACCTGTGAGCGTTTTGCCTTTACACTGGATCCTTCACTTGCATTTTGCTGCTATTGTTAAAGCATCCCAAACTCATGCACCAGCAAGGATGCATTGAAAACTGCTCTTGCAGTTTGGATCTTGCATAAGCTCCAGGTGACTCTGTTCTATTTCCCCTGCAACCACCATACAGATGCTGTGGCTTCATATCTCCAATAACCTAAATGGCACCAAGGACTCTTCTCCAGCCCCAAAACCAACCTGCAGGATCCTGCCTGATCTATATGGTTAAACTCTTAGCCTCCAAATCACGGTGGCGGATCCAAACGACCTCCTGGCAAAGGTCCCTGGCCTGTGCTAAGCTGGGAAGTGTTTGGGTTGAGCCTTGTTAGTTTGGGCTGAAGCAGGGCCAGGGTTATTGATGAACTATGTAGGTGAGTGAGTTCCTGTACCCACTCAGCCCTGTTTGATTTACCAGTACATTGCTGTAGCTTGTGCATCGCTCCCTCCTCCAAACCCTCCTTCTTTCCCTGCTCTTCTGCCAACGATTCCCGCTCTACAGCCATCCCAAACATCCTTCTACCAGCCTGGCAGGCTCACTCGAGTCATGAAGCCATTATTCAAATCCTCAAATGGGCTTAAAAAGTATGGTTTGGTGTTCTGTTTTTCCCACTGTGTTTAGAGGCACGCTGAGTCACTGTTGAAAAGGGCTTTTGACCGACCCGCTGCCTGCCATTACGGGAAGAGGCTGCATCACAAACTTTTCAATACCACCTACGTTCCTGCTCGGCTGCCAGGATTTCAAAGCAATCACTGCACAATTACAGGCTAACTATACAACAAAGAAAAGGGAATGGTACCATCCCACTGTGATCTCACGGAGAACCACAGAACTGTTCTTTAATAAAGGTAAATCGGTTTCTGCTTTGCTGCATAATGAGCCTCTGATGATTTCGACAGGAGAAATCCCAATTAGAAATAGGTGGAAAAGGGGCGTCTCATTTGGGAGCGTGTTGGAAAGCCTGAGAATTTTTCCTATTGTGCTTTGTGGTTAAACTAAAGCTTTTACATTTAAAAAAAACCACCTTGAATTAGCCAGGCACAATGCTGCAAAGCAGGATTCAAGCCTTCCTACCTCTTTTTTTCACCTACTACAGTCTAGTGAGAGGAACATCACCTTCCACCCCAGTTATAATCCAGAGCACTGGGCTGTTTGGTGGTGGGATTCTCTGTGGGACTATTTTCAAGGATAAAAAGGTAAGAGATTGACATATTGAAGTGGTGGAATCGCCATTTCTGGAGGTGCTGAGGGACATGGTTTAGTGGTGGTGGTGGTTTTGGCAGTGTTAGGCTAATGGTTGGAGTCAATGATCTCAAAGGTGTCTTCCAACCTGGGTGATTTTGTGATTTTATATTTCTAATCCAATTTTAAAAGAAAGTAAAAAAATCTTAAGGTAGCTGCAGTAGTGAAGGAGAAGCAAGGGCATCTGCTGTTTCAACCTGAACTAGACTTGTAGGAATGATAGACTTGCATTGTACCACTTGTAGGTGCATTCTGTCACTAAATAGCAATGGCATTATTCAGGAGGCAATCTCACAAGGCCACATGGCTATCTCTAAGCTAGTAAGCCCTCTCCCTGCCCCATATGGGTGCCCTCAACCCAACAGTCTCGTGGAAAATGACTGCATCCTGGAGCACAGGATGCAGGTGACCAAATCCAAAGATATGACCTGCTGCATGGGAGTGGGCACCTTCCTCCCAACACGGTAGGTGGTTTTCATGGGGCATTGCCTAGCGATGTGGTGGAACCAGCAGAGCAACAGGAAAAAATCCTCACCCAAAGCACCACACTTGGAGCAATGGCTGTCCTTACATTCTCCACCAGGAGCATGCTCTGGCAAGTTGAATTTACTTATCTAACTTCAAGCTGAGTTTGCATTCCTAGTTACAGTTTATGGTGTGTATTTCTGCCCAAACGTTTATGTGGGTATGCTTGGAGGTTGGGCACCATCTTCTTCCGGAAAGTTTGCTCAGCAACACAAGCAGGGACAGCAGCATCGTGGGTCAGCTGAGCTTAGGTAGAAAGGAAGGTGCACAAGTAACCTGAGTTTTGGTTTCCTTTCCTTTCCTTTCCTTTCCTTTCCTTTCCTTTCCTTTCCTTTCCTTTCCTTTCCTTTCCTTTCCTTTCCTTTCCTTTCCTTTCCTTTCTGCCGTGCCATAAGGAATGGATCCCAACCAGACCATCTCTGCCTGGATCCCAATGCATTTTCCATGAGACAGGGCTCAATTCTTGATTATTCTGGCAGATGGGGCAGCGCTTCCTCTGTGACCGGCCACAGAAAGCACACAGCTACCCTGCCGCATGGTCCTTCAGGCAAGAGGTGATCTGAGGCTGAATTCCTTCGGGAGTTTTAAGCGTAGGAAGGTTTACTGTAAAGCCTTTAAAAATAGGTGTCTTGTTGGTTTTGGCGTACAAATTCTGGCATGTGGAGCTTTCCTTCTTCTCTTTCTAGAGGACTGCCACAGCTAAGCACATATATCATGTCAGGCTTTGTAATTTGCTGCCTGTTCTGCAGCGACGGAGTTTTTGTGCCATGTACTATGGGTGCCGAGCGCTTGTAAAGTCTCATGTTAAAGCTCTTCTGCTTTCTGGCCTGTGGAACAGACGGATGGCGTAAGTAGATATTACCATTTATTTTTAAAGAGCTCTTTCATCCCTTAAGAAAACGTTCCTTCAAAAAGCAGAATGAGCAAAAGAAAATCTTCCTAGTGAGTGTAACTATTAGGTGGGGAATAGTTTCTCAAAGGAAACACTCAAAATCTCATCAATTGGGAGTTTTAAAATTACCATGAATAAAGCATTAAAGTCTACCCCGTGCTACAGAAACTGGCACAGGGTGATACATGGTTCTTAGTCACCATCCCCAGATGTGTTCAAGTCGTGTAGATGTGGTGCTTGGAGACATGGTTTAGTGGCAGACCTGGTAGAGTAGGGCCAATGGTTGGACTAGATGATCTTAAAGGTCTCTTCCAACCTAAACGATCCTATGATTCTATGATTCTATGGAACTAGGGAACCTGTGTCCATGTCGTAAACTGGGCATGTCAGATTTTCCTCTGTAATACCACATTTTAGGGATCCCTTTTGCGCTCCTGAAGACAGTGGGTATTAACATGGAATGGAATTTCATAGGCGACTTGGAAATGGCACCCACTACCCCTAAAAGGGAGGTTTTCAAAAAAATTTCAACAACCACTGCCAGATTCTGACCTTCAAAAGAGTTTTGCACAAATTTTAATGGTTTTTAAGTTCAGAAGACGCTCTTCTTAACATATAACTTGGCTGCCTGTGTAGCACAGTGCAACAAAACCATAAAGAAAAAAATATTTTATTATTAGTTTACTAAGATTTTAAAAACTGCACCATAATGCCCAAATGTGGCACGTGTGAAATATCAAGCCACTGCTTTGCTAATTTAAAAAGAAGTTGAATTCTTTTAACAGCTGAGTTTAGCTCTGGGTGTTAAGCATAAAAAAATATGATACTAATGAGGCTACTGACTATCTTACGCAAACTGAGGTTTAAAAGGAAAAAAAGAAAAACTCTATTGCTTTCCCCCCTCGTTTGTGGCTTTGTCTAAAAATTTTTTCTTCCCTTTCAGGAAATGAAAAATAAGCTTTGATTTCTCATGTGCTTTATCCCGTACCTTTAACACAAACAGTACTGAGATATTGCAGTAAGAATAAAATAGGAATTAAATGGAATTTCTTACAGCAAATCCATACAGAAAAGGGAGTTGCTCAACTTTTTGCCTGTAAAAGCTTATTTTTGGAAAAAGTGTTTATACATGTATATTTACATGCATATATTTAAGAGAGGTCTAATTGCGGTTTACCTATTTTAGTCTTGATTGTAATTGAAAAATGTGACCTCTAGATGGCAGAAACTCCCTCTTTTTTTTTTTTTTTTTTTTTTTTAATCCCTGCACAGGATGCCACAAACCCAAGTTTTAGTAAAATAGACGGATTTAGAAATATTCAGCCTTATCCAAGCCTGGAGATCTCAGGGCAGGGTGGGGCATCAGCCGGCTCTAAGCCGCACTGAATTTGCTTTATGCTTATCATACCGCAAACCTTCTGCCACACTGCAACTATCTGTCCTCCTAGCCAGGCCGGTCCAAATGCTTTTTGGTAGCCAGTCATTTAGTCTAAGTCTGAGTGAAATCAGGATGAGCTAAGTGTCTAAATATTGGAGAATCTGGATTATTTGGATGCATGGTGTAGCACGAGACAGAGAGGTGATGGGAGCATCACAGAATTGTCCACATGGTCTAGCTGACATATATATCAGGAAAGGGATGGGTTTGGGGTGTAAAAATTGGTTCCCTAGCTAAAAGTTTAATATCTAGGCTAAGGGGGCCACTTAGTCCTTCTCTGCTATCCATGGAGTGAGATGGGTGATTTATTCCTCCTACTTGGGGCATGCTCTTCACCTGAGGACCATTGCTGCTGTCTCATCCTTATATCCTCGTACCTTCTTTCACTGAAATTTATGGCTTCCCATCCTCACCGCTGAAGCTGGGGACTGCGCTGATGGAGAGGTCTGCAAACAAGGTGTCTGCATGTTCCTGCAAGCAGCAAATGACAGACTGGGCCACTTAGAATGAAACAGGCTTTTATGTATCTGCCTTCCCATGGTATGATGACCAAAAGGGGTTTCTGGACCTTGGCCAAGATTATGCTCTTCTACCACTGATGTAAACCTTCAAGGTTTGTGGCCATCTCATACCCCCCCCTAGGAGCATGTCCGACAGTTACAGCTAGTTACCAAAACCACCTGCCTCCAGCCATGGGAGGGATGGGTAAATCTGAGGGATTTGAGGCAAAAATTTTATTCTGCCAGTAAACTGGAGCACATGAATGTAGGAAGCCAAGGACCAAACCTTTGATTATAGCCCAGCATTGACCAAAGAACCTGGGATAATCCTTGGTATCACTTAGTGAGAAGTCTATGTTCAAGTAAGGATTGGGTAGCTGAATAAATAACAAGGGAAAAGCTTATAAGGCAAAATATAATGCAAGAACATAAGACTGTCCAAATGGCTTCAGATGATGAGTCCATCCAGTCTCTACCAGTGGCCAAGCAGGCAAGCATGGTCAGGGCTACAAAATACCTTTTTGAAGGCTGGCCTATTTGTTCCTCCCAAACCTTGTAATAACAATAAATCCATTGTTTTGATGGACAGAAAGGACCGTTATAATCATGTTATCCAAGCTCCTCTGTAGGTCCAGCTCTTGAGCTTCACGGAAAACTCTCTACTTCTCCATAAGCCAGCACGGTGAAACACGTACTTCATGAGGATGAGGTTCAATTCAGCTAAGCCTAGATCCAGCGTAGGGGCAGGATCTTTCTTGGGAAAGGTGCATTTCCAAGATCAGATGCCGTGTTTGTACGCTGGGGTGTTACAGCCCTCAGGGTTTGAGCGCTTTGGGCTCTCATGGATTCACATGGCCCCTGCCCATGTTGTGTAGTGGGTCATGTGTGCTGCAAGAAGGTGTCCCCTACTCACAGGGGGAGACAGGAAAGGGCTACAGCCCAGCAACCATTGCGGTGCTGCTGAGTACAGCACATCTCACCTCCCTTTAGATGCCTACAGCACGTGCTTTTATAACAGATCCGGTCTTGACACTCCTACTGCCTATAAAGCCCTAGCAAATGATCCCAGCCAATGATTCATCTCAGCCTAAATCAGAAACCTAGATTTGGCCCAATGACTCACTTCATTGACTGTGCTGGCTGGGTTTCTGGTGACGTTAACAGGAGGCTAAACACCCACCTCAGATGTAGACGTCTATGCAATAGACATGGCTGCCCACACAAAGGCACCTCGTGCCATTTGAGATGTCTTGCAGTATCTGAGACATCTGCATCCTCTGGTAGGTATGACATGGGAAATCCTTGTCTTCTGGGCAGCACCTGGAGGTCAGATGGGACAGGCTTGTGCATCTCACATGGTGTCCGTAGTTCAAGATTTGAACTTAAAAATCTAGTTTCCAATAATGTGTCCCTGTTGTGAAATTGTACACAAAAACCAGAGCCATTCTGTTGATGCTGTTTCTCTCTCTGTCTCTCACTTAGCTATTCAGTGGAACAGGGAGGACTTATGGCCACCAGACATGCTTTCTCCTCTCTTTCCATCCACTCCTGTCTTGTTCCAGCTGAAACAGTGATCAAGTTAAAATCAAGGGCAGGAAAAAAAGCAACAATATAAGGAGATCCAAAAAAAAAAAAGCCAGATACATTTTGCAATTCAGCAGGGCGGTGATCCAGGATTGGCACTTCCACTGCAATCATTTCTGCTGTGGGAAAGAGGGATTTGGGCAAAACCAAATCACATCCATGGATGGCTGCTGAATCAAAGCTGCTTGCGCTGAAGGATGTGAACACTTTCCTTGTTGTGCTGATGTCTCTGGGTAAGGAAAACTCCATCAACGTGTGCAAGTTGCATGGCAGAGAGGAGAAGAAGCCTGGATGAAGTTTTGACTTGTCCCAAGTAAGAATCTCTGACATTCTGCTAATAAAATTCAAAACCCATTAAGAAATGAAAACGTGATCCTGAAGGAATCAAAGTGCCTTGAGCTGAAGGGAAAGAGAATTTGAGACGAAGGGATAGAGGGCATCATCCATGAATACAGCCAGTCCCAGTGCAAGAGCTGGCTTCCACGTGGAGCCAAGGGCACCCCAAGGGACAGAGAGGAGTACCCCTGGAGGGGCCGCAGAGCTTGGGAAGCTTTGCACTCTTTTCCTCCATCCTCGAATATGTAAAGGTCTTTATAAAGAGCGACAAGGAGGGAAAACTGTCATTTCAAAACTAACGTAATCCCGTGTCATTCTCTCTGAGGGTTGTCACAGCTTGATGATGCTCAAACCATTTAATGCTCTCAACAATCCTGTGACACCTCAAGCAGGTACCTTGATAGCCTTGTAAAGTAAAATACCCTGAAAACATCTCGATTCTTGGCTGGAAAGTTATCAAGCAGCGATGGGGATCACCAGGGGCCAATTAAAAGGCATAACAAACCATAATCAGGACTTGCACCAAAATGCCTTTGTGCAGCTAGCATCATCAAGAGCAGACACTTAGCTGAAAAACTGGGTCCTTTGAAGAAGGCTTCAGTTTAGCTCCAAAAAACTGCAGGCACGTAAGCAATCTTTGCCTGGATGTTGTTATTTCCTGAGAATAATGGTCCTGTGTGTGAGCTTGTGCTGCTGCATGGGCCAGCCCTTGATCCAGGGGCAAAGAGGAGTCCGTCTAATGGTGGTGTTCTTGTGTCCTCCCTGGGGAAGGACCATCCAAGCCCCAGAGCGGGGTCTCAGTTCCCTCGTCCTGCCATGGAAAATGAGTTTGGCAATGCATGGGGTCAACAGAGGCAGGATCAGGCCCCGCATGTCCTACACGGCTCCGCGGTTTGGCAATTTCATCTCAACAGTCCCCTGTCTGGGGATTTGGAGAATACTGCGGAGATGGAGAAAGGAAGGAATAGAGTTTCACCTTTTATTCTTTTATCTTGACAACAATGTGTGGTGGGAAAAAAAAAAAAAAAAGAAGAAGAAGTTGTGAATGGCAGAATTAACAATAATATAAGCCCCCCCACCCCCCATCCCTCCTCCCTCTCCCTCTGCCGTCCATTCAGGAGACCAACAATAAACAAGGTCATTTGATTCATTTGGCTTGGGGTGTAAACAAAGTCTTACAATAAAATCCCCCCACTAGGGCCCCCCTTTTTCTCTAAGAATAGATGCCCACCCCTCCCCACGCCAGGACCCCCCCGCTTCGCTTCTCCTCTCCCATCATCCCCGGATTGGCGGCCACGGGCGTCCAGCCCTGCTGCCACTTCCGCAGTCCCCATCCCGGCTCCGTGAGGCCCCGCTTCCTACTTGGTGTGGGAACCTTGGCTTCCCCGGGCAACATCTGTGCGGACGGCCCCGCTTTCTCATGCCGGCAGCAGCACTGCCT
>VYXH01005660.1:103931-119668 GCA_013397275.1 Burhinus bistriatus | reverse complement strand
GAGAAAAAAGAGAAAAAAAAAAAAAAAATAAAACAAACCCAACCCAACAATAAAGGGATTCGCATCCCCCTCCCTGGCCTGCAGGGAGCAGATCCTAAAAGCTTATGGTCAGATTCCTTTTTTCACAGGCTTTGCTGTTATCCGTGCAGCCGATGGGGAAATAGCTGTATGTGTGTGTGTGCATGTGTGTGCGTGCACAGCGAGAAGGCTACAGGCTGTGCAAGGAGCCGTGTAGTAGGATCAAGACTAGAATGGGGTCCGGGAGTGCATGAGCTTCTGCCTGCACCAGGGGAGGTGATGACGGCTCATAGAATCATAGAATCACAGTATCATCAAATGGTTTGGGTGGGAAAGGACCTCTAAAGGCCATCTAGTCCAATTCCCCTGCCATGAGCAGGGACATCTTCCACCAGATCAGGTTGCTCAGATCTCCATCCAACTTGGCCTGGGATGGTTCCAGGGATGGGCCATCTACCACCTCTCTGGGCAACCTGGGCCAGGGTTTCACCACCGTCAGCGTAAACAATTTCTTCCTTACATCTAGCCTAAATCTCCCCTTGTTTAGTTTAAAGCCATCACCCCTTGTCCTATCACTACAGGCCCTGCGGAAAAGTCTGTCCCCATCTTTCCTGCAGCCCCTTTAGGGACTGGAAGGCTGCAATAAGTTCTCCCTGCAGCCTTCTCTTCTCCAGGCTGAACAACCCCAACTCTCCCAGCCTGTCCTCACAGCAGAGGTGCTCCAGCCCTGCCATCATCTCGGTGGCCTCCTCCGGCCCCGCTCCAACAGGTTCATGTCTCTCTTGTGCTGAGGCTCCAGGGCTGGAGGCAGCAGTGCAGGGGTGTCGTTATGAGAGCAGAGTAGAGGAGGAGAATCATCTGCCTTGACCTAGTGGCCATGCTTCTTTTGATGCAGCCCAGGATATGGCTGGCTGGGTTATACGGTGTTTCTAGGTGCGTTGCTATATGTTTGTTCCTGGAGGCTGGATATCGAGTTGGATGGCTGTGTGTTGTGGGTGATACGGTTGTAGCATGGTGCGGGATGGGACATGAAGAGTAAGAATCCTTTTGGTGGGTCTGAGCCCTCTGAAGGCAGATGGCTTAAACACTTTCTTCTGGTTAGGGTCAGTTCAGGCTGGGTTCATGCCAGAAGGCAGGCTTGGGAAGCTCTGAGACCTGCACCACCTCATGCCTTGCTTGAAATAGTTCCTACACAGCATTGTTGGTGCTGAGCCAACCACCCACATACCTGGGGATGTAGCCCCATCTGGCACACACACCCTACTTGTCACCCCTGCTACCTAGACATGCTGGGATGGCACTTATGGGTCCTACATGTGGGTTTCTGCCTCAAATGTGGGGATTCCTTGCATCATAGACATTCAACAGAAGCTCCCCTTACCCTTGGGATTCCCTCCAGCACCTTGCAATGGCCCTAGGCTCTGCAGGGGATGGTGGGATGCAGGAAGGGGGATCACAGCGTGCACATGGCCTATAGAAGACGAAGTCTCGTGCTTTCGTCAAGACGGATAGAAATTAGCAGTAGCTCTCCTAAAACATGCGGTTTTGCTCTCTGTGTCTCAGCGACATGGATGCACTGCTGGATTTAAGCACTGGGAAAGCTGGCTCAGCTTTTGGTCTCTTGAGTCCACCTTAAACTTTCTCTATGTGACCTCAAACAGCCCAAATCCTCAGCACCACCTCAGTTTCCTACTCGAAAGCACTGAAATAACACTGGGGCTATGCACGTTCACTCCCTGTGCCTCAGTTTCCTCCTTTTTTATCTCAGTGTTCAACTACTTGCTTTACTTAAATTGTAAATTTGCAGCATCAGGGGTTGTCTCATGATATTTCTGCATCACTTAGTACAATGGAAAACAGCTCATCTTTTACAATTTTTCTAATACCACAAGGCTTTCGCAATGGTGTCTTGAGCTCTGCAATAATAATAAAAATAATAAAAAGGAATGAGTTGTTCTTTCTCAGGGGAGGAAGGCTATTTTCAGAGGTGCTCAGGCGATGGGTTATAACAAATAATTCTAATACAAAGCTTGTTTTTTGCAATTCAGTANGACCTAGTGGCCATGCTTCTTTTGATGCAGCCCAGGATATGGCTGGCTGGGTTATACGGTGTTTCTAGGTGCGTTGCTATATGTTTGTTCCTGGAGGCTGGATATCGAGTTGGATGGCTGTGTGTTGTGGGTGATACGGTTGTAGCATGGTGCGGGATGGGACATGAAGAGTAAGAATCCTTTTGGTGGGTCTGAGCCCTCTGAAGGCAGATGGCTTAAACACTTTCTTCTGGTTAGGGTCAGTTCAGGCTGGGTTCATGCCAGAAGGCAGGCTTGGGAAGCTCTGAGACCTGCACCACCTCATGCCTTGCTTGAAATAGTTCCTACACAGCATTGTTGGTGCTGAGCCAACCACCCACATACCTGGGGATGTAGCCCCATCTGGCACACACACCCTACTTGTCACCCCTGCTACCTAGACATGCTGGGATGGCACTTATGGGTCCTACATGTGGGTTTCTGCCTCAAATGTGGGGATTCCTTGCATCATAGACATTCAACAGAAGCTCCCCTTACCCTTGGGATTCCCTCCAGCACCTTGCAATGGCCCTAGGCTCTGCAGGGGATGGTGGGATGCAGGAAGGGGGATCACAGCGTGCACATGGCCTATAGAAGACGAAGTCTCGTGCTTTCGTCAAGACGGATAGAAATTAGCAGTAGCTCTCCTAAAACATGCGGTTTTGCTCTCTGTGTCTCAGCGACATGGATGCACTGCTGGATTTAAGCACTGGGAAAGCTGGCTCAGCTTTTGGTCTCTTGAGTCCACCTTAAACTTTCTCTATGTGACCTCAAACAGCCCAAATCCTCAGCACCACCTCAGTTTCCTACTCGAAAGCACTGAAATAACACTGGGGCTATGCACGTTCACTCCCTGTGCCTCAGTTTCCTCCTTTTTTATCTCAGTGTTCAACTACTTGCTTTACTTAAATTGTAAATTTGCAGCATCAGGGGTTGTCTCATGATATTTCTGCATCACTTAGTACAATGGAAAACAGCTCATCTTTTACAATTTTTCTAATACCACAAGGCTTTCGCAATGGTGTCTTGAGCTCTGCAATAATAATAAAAATAATAAAAAGGAATGAGTTGTTCTTTCTCAGGGGAGGAAGGCTATTTTCAGAGGTGCTCAGGCGATGGGTTATAACAAATAATTCTAATACAAAGCTTGTTTTTTGCAATTCAGTATTTGCAACACCACAGATCTGGCTGCATTTTTGCTTTTTGCTTGTCCGTTGGATCCCTTCCATGATTTCTTGCTGAGAGAAACGGTCTCTTTTCCTGTATTTCCTGGGAGATAAAATTCTCCAAAATACAAACTGAGCTGCGAGAGGGAGGAAAACTGGGCCAAACCGTTGGGTAAATGTACTGCAAGAAAACCGAGCCAACGACAAAGAACTCTTTTGCTTCAGTTATCACCTGCATAACATAAACATGTCTTTTAGGCAAGGAAAATGCCTCTCTTCCTCTCTTCCTCACACACCTGCTCACACACACTATAAAAATTTCTCATTTCATCTAGCAAAATGTTGGCAGATGCATTGCGGTCCTCGCTGACAGGTCTCCTCCAGAAAGACATCCAATTTAGGTCACCAAGCAGCCTGCAGCAGCTTTGTCTCTTCTTTGCAGGAGCAGATCCATGACCGTGTGTTCATCACTGCACTAATGAAAGGGGGAAAGACCTGTCTGGCAGGACCAAGGGACTGACATTTTGCTGAAATTGCTGGTGATGTCCCTGAAGAGAGGAAAAACCCAGGTTGGATGGGGCTTTGAGCAACCTGGTCTGGTGGAAGGTGTCCGTACCCATGGCAGGGGAGTTGGAACTAGATGATCTTGAAGGTCCCTTCCAACCCAAACCATTCTATGATTCTATGATGAAAAGCGAGAGTTTTGAGACTTCTGTGTAAGATCTGTGTAGCTCTTGGGCAGAAAAAAAAAAGAGGGAAATTGAGCAGGGCATCATTTCTAAGTTCATGCTACACAGCAGCATATTTAAGCTTCAGACAGCACCACTTTCTTGAAGTTCAACATGGCAAAGTCTCATCCTATCCAACAGCAGAAGAGTGTTTGATAAGCAGAAGTCTTCCTGTCCAGGCTTAGCAAAGCATCTGGAGTGCATACACAGAATGGTCAGGCAACGGGACAATCCTGGTGTGTGTCACCGGCATTTTCCTGGTCTCACTCTGGTTATATCAGTCACAAAAAAAATACCCCTGAGCTGGGAAGTAATGAAAAGGACAAAACATGCTACATTTTTTCTCCAGTGGGCTTCTTTGAAGTGTAATAGGATCACTCGTGGTCTGATTTTTTAAGATTTGTAGCACAGATTTTCCAGCAGCTGCCCTTGAGGGACGATGTGGCCCCTCAATGGGGCAATGAGAAGGCAAGGATGTTCCCGACTTGAAGCTCTTTGAGTGGATGCATTGCAAGGGCAAAGGAAAACTTCAGCTCAGTCCCTGGGAATTCTTCTACAGCCAAGAAAACCGCATTGTTGGAACGAGTCTCCCAGAGGAAGTGATTGAAATATCATCGTGTGAATCATATCTGTAACAAGGTTGGGCTGTAGGAAACAAACCTTTGCTGAACCCTGGGAATAGATGACCTAAAAAGACTTTTTTTTTTTTTTTTTTTTTTTAATGCAGGAATGGCCTTTAGCAGCCCGTGTTAAGTGAAGGATGCTGGGTTTGGAGGTCCAGCAGGGTTGGGTTGTCCCACAACATTACCTGTCACCAACTGTGCTTCACGAGGTGCTTGAGTACAGCTGTAGGATGGCTCTTCTGCTGTTTAGAGAGGGTTGAGCGACCTCAAATGATGACCCTTGTGGTGATAAAAACTGCATGTGACATATTGTCATGGTGTGGCTGATGCATGGTGTTTGCTCAGAGCAGCTGTAATCAGAGACCTGGTACTGTTTGGGCAGTGGTGGGGTCACAGGAACAGGAGGCACAGGGGAGGGTGGCAGGTATGTTTGAGGTCCTGCTCTGGGATAGTTGGTGCCTTGTACAGGGATGGGAAAGGATGTTTGGAGGGAGGCACACAGTCTGGGAAGATGAGTGTTGTGCTGGAGTGAGGAGGTTGGACTGGGCCATACGACAACACCTCTTTGAGGAAAAATATCCGTGAACTCATTTAGGATCTGGACCTCAAGTCTTGCTTAAGGCTGAGCAGAGGTCATGAGACATACTTTGCATGATGCACCTTTCTCTGTGCTATTACTTCTACCCTAATTTCCCCTATCCAGACTGTTATGTCAAGGAAACGTGTAAAGACAACAAAAAGGCAGTTTGCTCCAAGGAGCTCAAAAATCTTCATGCACCTTGCATGAAATTACTGAAACTGTTGACACATACAGGAGGTATCAAATATGCCACAAAGCTTATTATCCATCTTAATGGGTGGAAGGAAGAATGCAAAAACCACCTAAACTGCTGTTTATTAGGTAGCTTTAACAAGTATTTATTTTTTCAGTAGTTGCTTCGTTCTCCCAGACATTCTTACTGCCTGCCTCGGCTCAGTCCTACTGAAGCAAACATTAACAGCTCATCCAATTGCCTATATTTAACACTCCAAATCTGGCACAGATTTATACCAGTGCTGGTAACAATGGCATTGAACACCTGTCGGTGACTGCATTTGCCCAGGGATTCGCTTCGTTCCATGCTGTGTGTTTAATAATTCCTGCGAACAATGGGACAAATAAACATATTTTTTGCTTAGCTCTTACTCAAGCCAACGCCACTGTCCAAATTGTACATGAGAGGCCTGCAGAGGCTGGTGGTTGTTTCCTAGACTTGTCGCCTCTTTCCCTCAAAAACGACGTTGTCAGCAGCTCTGTGCTCGGAGAGGGCATTTACCACTTGTATGTAAGGAAGGAAGAAGTAAGAATGAGCAGGAAAGGGGCAGCGTCGTGCCGGGCTCTGAAGGCAAGGATGATAAATTTGAACTTGAAGGGGTGGATGACAGAGAGGTCTTCTAAGAAAGGCCGACGCGGTCCGAGCAAAAAGGATGGGAGACGGGTGTAGTGCATGGCTGAGTTTGGAATAACAAGGGGTTACAGGAGCCAGCGTAGGAGGTAGAAGCTGTTGATGGTTGACTGGAGGGAATATAACATGTTGCAGCGGTGTCCTGGGATAAAGTGTAGGAATGAGGATGGGGAGGATTGGTGGAGGTTGGTAGTGCTGTCTTTGAACGGGGAAAAGGCTTGGGAGGGAAGGCAGGTTGTGTCTGTTGGGCAGAAGTTGGCTTCTCCTGGTGTCATCCAGAGAGCTGAAGGGACCCTCTGGACAGCGTCTGCCTTTGCATATTGTGAGTAAGGAACATGTAGCAATATAATCCTCTGGCTAATGGTTTTCCAGACATCAGTCAGTGCTTAATATTGCCCGCTTTTTCCACAGAAATGAGCCCTGCCTTGTGAGGTTGGGTAGCTGTATTCCCCTGGTCACAGCTAGTGTCTTGCTAGAAATTTGTAGATGGGCAAGAGTGGGTGTCTCAGCAGTGGCTCACCTGAAAGGATGGGTGGTCTATTTAAAATGAAAATCTGGAGCCTTCAAGTCTTGGATGTTTGAGGAAACTTACTGACCTGAGTGGTGTTGTAGCACCTTTCTACCTGTCAGATCTGGAAGGGGATTCACCACAAAATCTTGGAGAAGTTTTGCTGTGGACCTGGTGGGACCATGAGCTTGACAGTGGTCAAGAGACAAATTCACCTTCACTCAGATCAACAGAACTCTGGGTTTACAAAAAAAAAAAAAAAAAAAAAAAAATTTTGGCAGGCTATGTCTGTCCAAAGTCTGAATGAATAGAAACTCCAAAGGAAGCACCTGCTGCTAAAGGAAATCCAGGACAAGTTTTATTATCCTTTTTCACAGGTCTATTCAGGACTACATTAGGGGTTTCCTCTTTCCTTTTCTGGTACTTCACACTCATTCACAACAAAAAACATATTGTGCTTATGAATTATATTCCAGAGAATATAGCTGGAGCATATAAAAACCCTAGCCAAAGAACTTTATTTTTAACCTTACTCCCTTGTGGATTAATTTCTCAAATGAAAGCTTTGCAATTGTTTGGGGTTATTTTTCTCTCTTTTTCTTGGACGGGGCACAAGGGCAAATCCTGCCTGCACTGTGTTAACAAATAGTGCCTCTCAAGGAACGAGGAGCAAAGGAGGTAAGTGAGGCTCTCGATGGAGCTCAGCTACGGGGAACAAGTGGAAAATGTTAATGCACATCTTCCTAAACCAGCAAAGTGTTAGAAGGCCTCCTATTAATGATGCATTGACCACTCTGGTGCGTGCAGAAGCCAACGGCATTTTTTCCATTTCTAATGTGCTGTAGCTGCGCAGCACAAGGAGAGGGAAAACCCCCTTCGGCTGCTGAAGGCCGTGTAAAGAGCAACTTTTGGGTTTGATGCTGAGACCATTTGAACCGGTGATGAGGTCCCCAGGAGGCACCGAGGAGTTTGCTTTTCAAACACAGCTGCTCAGCGTAACATCTTCCGGGTACAGAGTACATAAAAGCTGAAGGGCTTGCAAACAACCCAAGTGTAACGCATGAGCCACTTGTGAGCCAATATGTTTGATTTAGTGGGTCGTTTTGCACCTGTGCAACAGGGATGTGACCTGATCCCTGAGTAGCCTGGGAAGGTTTTGCAGCCTTCTGCGCTGGGGTGGGCGCCTAAAAGGCAGCACTGGGCCCTCTGTGTAGCTCATGTACTGTGCCCCGTGAGCACCAGGAGCTCGCTGTGCATGCACACAAAGCCTTTTTCTTGTTTTGGTTGTCATCTGTCCTTAAAAGTCTCCTTCTTGGTTTTAAATACCCTTGTCCATCCCCTTGCCACCACACCATCTGGAGGTCACAGCCCTCAACGCACCTTGTCATTGCTGCCACCTTCCCCTGCCCGTTTGGGTGCTGGTTCTCCTTCTCACAGGTTATATTTTGATTAAGAACCCTTTTCAAGAGAGGACATGGCCCATTCTGCTTTTGAGCAGTAACCAGCTTCAGTATTTCTTCTTCAGCCTGAGGTTCCTTGTTGCTACCGCAGCGGAAATAGTAAATTATGGCAATTAATGGTGGCATAAATCAGAAACCATGACCAGACGAGGTCACCGAGGACTCGAGGGCTGCATCATACCAGTAAATTACCCCAGACAGGAATTCCTTCATCCGCACCGCTGAATTGTTTGAGCATTTCTTGACATGATTTTGGCCCAGGCCAGTGACATTGACCCCAGGAATGGCTCAGGCATTAGCAAGGTCCAGCGATCAGCTGGGCATCTTGTGTGGGACCCTTGTCTGAAGGGTTAGAGGGCAACCGTCGCAGGGACATGGCCAGGCAGCAAGTCCTGGCGCTGGTTAGTAGAGATGCAGCCCATTTTTAATGATCATGGGCTCATTTTTAACGTGTGTGGTAACATGGAGATGGCATTTCTATACAGGGAGAACATGCCCTGGTTCCCAGATTACTGTTGCAGTTTTCACTGGCCTGGATGCTCTTCACATTTCTTCCCTCACTAGGTGTTAGCTAAGGGTGTTTTAAGGTGTTGCCCCAGGGTCAAGCTGTTGGTCCTTGTGATTTCTAAGTGGTGTCAGACACCTTGTCACTGAGCTGAGGTATGGCACGGCTCCTGCCCTCACAGACAACAGTCTTGGCTGGTTGGAAGGTGCAACACACAATGCCCTGAAAGTCCTTGCTGCAGGACGTTAGCACAACGGGGGCTTCTCTGTCCAGATGGGACTGATTTTTCTCTTTCTCTCTTTGGCTTTTAGAATGGTTTCTGAGCGTTCTTACTTGATCTTATTAGATGGCAAGCATACTTCCAGATGTCCCCTAATATTTTGCAATATAGGAACTGAACATAGTTGAATATATAGCTTATTTTCTGCATTGACAAGCTGTATTACTCCTACCGTAAGGCAGCTACACTGTTTTACAAAGTAATATGAAATGTACGAAATAAAGCCAATGTTTAACTTGCATCGTGGCTGACCAGGCTGGAGAAGAGGTTGAAATCTGTGTTGCTTCTGACCTGATACCTTGGATTAATATTTTCATTTGTGGGCAGCCTGGACTTGGGCAGCCAATGAATCCCACTTCTCCTTGCAGCACAGGGGGTCAGGGTCCTTCGTGTCTGACTCCCTAACTGTCTTGTCTCCTTGACACACAACACTGCCAAAAAAGGCCTCCAAAATTTAGCTCTTTAGGTTTTTCTCCATCTCTGAACTGGTCGCCCAGGAACATCAGTGATGATGCAGGAGGTTGCTGGAGCCAGCAGATGTGATCCTGCACCTGTGTTTGACCACCACCTATCCTGGTTTCATGGGATGATGCAGACAGGAATTAGGGCCGTGTGTGCAATGGGAAAAGCTAGTATCTACCCATTGAGCTAGAAACCGAGCTAGTAGTCAGATGTGTCGGAGTTGGCGAAGTATAACCTAGGAGAGTTGTGGCTAGGAAGAATTATGCTCCAAGAGGGAAGATACTCCAATAAATAGCTTTTTAGTTCAGGCTGACTCCTTTTCCTGCCCTGGATGTGTTAGTCAGAAGCAGCAGTCATCAGTCTCTCCCCACCTAGTCCTGGAGGCACTCAAAATTTCTCCAAGACCATTCCTCTGGTGCTTGGTTTCTGTATCTGGGTATGTACAGAGTCATCACTGTCCTGGTAAGCCTTTGCCAGTGAGGCAATGCCCACCTATCCCACCTAGTGTAGGGCCTGAAATAGTGGTCTTAAAACATAGCCTGAAAAAAAAACCCTTTGCAAAGCATGGTTGCTCTTATTCCCACATTCCTTCACATCCTCCTGCTCTACAGCTGGTTGATGGTTTGAGGTCTTGGTCAGGAAGAGGGAATGGCCAGGGATTAATCTTGTAGCAGGAAAATGCGTATCAGTCATCTCGTACTTTTCTCCTTTAGCTTCTTGTCTCAGGATTATCATACAGGGAACCAAATTCAGTTCCCCACATGTAGATGCCTAGTGCCATTTGTGATGACCGCTAGACCTGTGGAGATGGGTTGGACACCCTCAGGCATGTCATATGGCACTAGGTAATTATTTGTAGGTAACTGAATCCTGTCTTTCATCTCCGCTGGCTATATCGAGAGTTTAGATGAAGTCACACATAGATGTCTGCTTGGAGACACCTCAATTGATATCACGTCAGTTGCCTAAAGAGAGGCCCTGAGAGCTGTCAGAGATACTCCAGGGATGTGCACAGGACAGATGTGACACGGGGCTTAGAAGGGAGGTACATCTCACTGGATCGGCAGTGGTGGGCCATCCAATTTAGACTTCAGACTCAAATGACACTAAACAACTGTGTTAGGGTAACTGAGTCTTTCCCTTAATCTGGAGGTGAATTCCACCCAAGGACATAGTTCCCCTCCATCCCACTGTCTTATTAATCAAAAAGTCAAAATGTGACAGTATGGAGCAGCTGTGCAACTTTCTTGCGCAGTCCTCTGTTTCACAGAATCACAGAATCACCGGGGCTGGAAGGGACCTCTGGAGATCATCTGGTCCAAGCCCCCTACCAGAGCAGGGTCACCTAGAGCAGGTTGCACAGGATGGCGTCCAGGTGGGTTTGGAATGTCTCCAAAGTTAGAGGCTCCACCACCTCTCTGGGCAGCCTTGAAACAGCAGTTGAATCTTCACTACTTTCCTGTAGGATGCAGAAAAGGAAGCCCATGGGGGAAAGCTGGGAGATGCTCCACTGAAGGTGCAGAGGCTGGAAAAAGGCTGAAGCCCTTATAAAATAGAGGAGCCGAGTAGCAATGAAGGAGATGTCCCTCTTATTTTGCAGTCACTTTTCAGATGAGACAAGTCTGCAGCCTGCACTTATTTGGTGGGTGGGTGGCAGTGGGGAAGAATTAATATTATCTGAATAATTATTAGTATCTGATATTTCTCCTGCAGCCTTAGCAGAGGGGCTCAGAGCCCTGCTGTGGTGGGTGCTGTATGGAGTCAGAGAGGAAAAGAGGCAGCTTCAGCATCCATTACCAAGGTCAAGGAAGGGGGAAGAGGTTCCCACTATTTTCTGTTTTGCTTCTGGAATTTAATTCATATCAAGGAGGTGAATTTGGGGACAAGCTAGATGAGTTCAGCAGCTGTGGCATTGAAATGCAGGGATCATAAACGGCAGGAGGAAGGGAAACCCAGTAAACAGTTTTCAGATCTCAAACGAGTGTTGTCGCTGAACTACAAAAGACCTGCGAGAAAGTGGCATCAAACACCCAGCTCCCACTTTGACCCCTGCCTGAGGGGAAGTGAATCAATGTTGGGAAAATATGGAAAGCAGGATGAGATTATCTACTGTATAAAAGAAGCTGGAAGAGATGGCTTGGGATATTTGTGTATTGAGGCTCTTTCCACGTCCTATTCCTTTATGGGGGGGTGCTATTGTACCTATTGTGGCAGATCTTTATCAGCCCTGTTTATCACGTTGGGTGTGGGGAATGTCAGATTGCTGAACGTCAGGTTGTTGACTGTTTTCATAACAGGAAGCTGCCTGCTGTCTTGCTGTGTTAAGGAACTCCCGTATGCACAATATTTTCCAAAACAACAACAAAAAAAAATACATCTGAACACTCTGCTGTGGTTGGGTGACTGCACGCATTCAAGTTTCTATTGTTCCTTGTAAGGCAAAATCCTGTATAGATACCTACACTTGATACACATATGCCTGTTATTTCTTTTGTGTAAAGATACAGGAAATATGGCTGTTGTTTTGTCAAGATGAAATATTTCCCAATGCTCAAACTAAATCTCAACAGTTTTGATCAGCGCTTGGGAGCCTGGAGAGCTGCCATGTTCAGGTGCAGGTGGGATGTGGGAGAGAGCAGTACAAGAGTGGGTTAGTCATTGCAACACCGAGCATCGCAGGACCCAGCTTTTAAGTGCCTGCATCCCTGTGAGCTAAAGTTAGGCATCCGGCTTCCCTGCAGCGCTGCACGGAGGGCATGGCTGATTCACATTTCTTGCTAGAAAACGGTGTCTGCCTCTCCTCACTTGGAGAACAAGTGACCCAAACGCCTCCTGGCTTCCCTGAACATCAAAATCACGATGACCGAGTCTGGAAGCTGTAAGTAACCCATGTGAGCTGCCCGAGAAGGCAACCCAGGGGACACCCTTCGCAGGGTGGACACATGTCACTTGGTCAATTTGGGCACAAGATACTGCAATTTGGGTGAAAGGAGGTCCTAAACACCTTGGTTCAGAGTGCTGAACTGCCTGCTAGTTGTAGGCATCTAGACTGTTCGTTGGAGCAATGTGCTAATGAAACTCCTACACAAGGGGTCTCCAAGTGATAGTCTCCCTGAGTGGTCCAAAAAGTGTGCAAGCACCGTGTAAAGTACCTTTGATCACAGCCTGACTCACCCTAAGGAATGCTGTGCCTTAGTGCAATTAAGAGATGTTGGTCTGAATCAGCCCTAGGTCAAGGCATTTGAACCTGAGTCTTCCCTCATCCCTCTGGATGCTTTAATTGACGGACAGAGGTGAGGATAAATTTTTCTACAAGAGGGATATCGCTCAGAGAAAGACAGAGGTGGCAGGTAAACTTTGGACAGGGGGTCTGCGTTCCCCAAGGGTTTTCTTTTCAGACACCAGATAGCAAGGTGTTGAAACAGGGTTGGTGTGCTTTCAAAAAATTGGTCAGAGCACTGCCCGGTTGCTTTCTGACTCCAGGTCTCCAGAATTCGGGCCACAAGATGTCTGTCTTCTCATGAGACCTCACAAGGCTGTCTCTCACAGACACGTGCTCTGTCTGTAGGATCATGGCACAGGTGGAGAGCAAGAGATATTGAATTAGCAAAGGGATTTCTTGAAAGTCCCTGTAAATTAAAGGGTCTTGGTACCAATAGAAAATGCAGCGTGCTTTCTGTATCTGCATATATCCCTTGGGGTCAGCATACTCATATTTCAGCCTGGATAATATCCCCTTCTGCTCTGTCGTATAACCAGAATTATTAACTCAGGTAATTCTGAGCCTTTGCACAAAGCACAATAGACCTTTTAAAGAGCATCTTCCCCGTCTCTGGCGACCAGGTAACCTCATGAGGCTGGCAACTAAGTACAGGAGATGCTGGCAGAAAAGGTGGGCAAGACACCACAATTGGTTTCTAATTCAAAAGTCTGTGAGCAACCAGTTGGTCACCCCCCAACGGAGCGTTGCCCATTCCCTCTCACTGCTCTTCTGTGGGAAAAAAGATACATTCTGCCTCAGAACAAAAAGTGACAATCCTTAAAGGAGGAAATTTCCAAATCTGTATTTGGAAAGAATAGATTTGTTAGGATTTAGAGAATTTATGGAGGAAGATTCAGCCTGAGAGGTCAGCTCTGCTTCCTCAGCTTCATTTGTGCCGTCTAGGGATGGAGAAGCTAATGATCCTGGGAGCCAAAGCTGAGCCAGACTCTTCAGAGCTTCAGAAACTCTGTAAGACATTGGGCCGATGGTGGTGGAGACCTCACACGTTCCACTTTGCTCCTCCTGAGGAGCTCAGAGCCGATGGCTGTACCCGTACTGCCGGGATGCAAATACTGGAAGTTGACTGGCCATGCTGTTGAACTGGCAGAGGAACGACACGTGCCAGAATGGAAAAGGGGAAAAAAAAACCCCTTTCCAAACAAGCTTAAAGAAGAAGGTGGATTCAATTACAGCAACCAGGATTCAAGCAAAATTGATTTTTGTTTTGGGGTAGGGCATGGCCTAGAAGTCCTTTCCACCTCATATTTTTATTATTTCCTGCTCATGTAAGAACAGAGCTGTTAAGACCCAGCGACATTGGGTCTGGTTTTGAATTATTATAGCTTTAAAAAGAAATAAGATATACTCATATTTATAGTATAGTCAGCAGGGGGCGTCCAATGCACGCGCGTCTCATAACCCCAGTACAGAGTTGGAACAGCAAATCCGCTAACGGCCAACTATTACTCCAAGCGCGGCTGATGCTTCCCCGTCAATTGTGCGATTGCCCCAGGTTTCCTTCCCCGCTCGGCGTGTGCGGTGCCATACGGTAGATGCAGACCTAATTGTTCGCCCTGCGGCCCCTGCAGACAGGATATAAGTCCAGTGCCAGGTGTTGAATTTTTTTCCTGCGTGGTGGTATAGTGCCTGGGAATTGTTGATAACACTAACAATACAGCAAAGGAAAAGTGGGAGAGGAGGAGGACAATTAAGCAGCCTTTGAAAGCCCTGGGGACATGTAAAATACCCTCCCTCTATTCATGTGTCACCAAGTCCAAGTTCTTAAGTATAGAAACGCGGGTGCCGTTACTAGGCGAATCTCTCCTGCAGCCTGCAACCTTGCAGCGAGACCTCATACCTCTTGTGGTAACATTCACCCCACTGGCTTAGTGGAGTTAAACCTGATTTATCCCAGGAGGCTGTCAAGATGGATCATCTTCCCAGGGAATAGCTACATATCCCTGCTATGTTTTGATAGTGCTGGGGGCTGTTAGGGTTGGGGTCCCAGCCTGCTGGCCCAAAGGGTTCTCGGTGAAAAGCAGGGGAGGTAAGGTGTCTGCAACGAAGAGGTGGGGAGTCTGGCAAAGGAGAAGTTTTGTGAGAAAAGGAGACCTAGGATGTAGGAGACCCTACAGGTCAGGCCCTGGCTCCAGACCCACTTTATTGTATTGAGAAAGTCATGAGGCCCTCTTTGCTCCTGAATGGCTTTAGAAATAGTCGGTTTTTCACGGTTGAAACCATGGTAGTTTGAAAAAGTGGGGTTTCAGGGTTGAAACAGTGATATAGTACCATACAGCACCATACAGCACCATATAGCACCCAGTCATGCATGCAAAGAACTTGTCATCACCCTAGATGTTGTTACATGGCAGCGTCCTGTAGGTCTTTCAACAGAGGATTAAGGGTTGATTTACAGAAGAATAAGGGCCTGAGGACCTTTCTCCTGGGCTCCTGAGCTCTCCAGGGCTCTGTGTGAAGCTTTAGCCATGTTTCCAGGCCTGCGCACAGCTCTTGTCAAGCTGACTGTGCCACCAACCCTTCTCACAACACCGACCTCCTGCACTGTCCAAGAGGCCACTGTGTCCCAGCAAGCTGAGGCCCCTCGAGCTCACCGCCACGAAGATGCTTTCCTGTTGTCCAGCATGCAAATCCCAGTGCAAATCACCAGCACTTCTGATTAGGAACTGTTTTGTCAACATCTGGCACCATCTCAGCAAAAGTGACACCAATTATCTGTGCCAGCTCCCCTCTGAAAGCAGGAGATATATGAAATCTCACCCCGAGACAATCCATCACAACTTGCAATGGGATTTGGGACCTGTCACCCTGATGGGGTATTGACTAAGCATGGCTTCTTCCAGGACAGAGAGGTTATAGAGAGCGTTATATCATCCCCAGCAAGGCATCGTGGAATGAAACTGAAAAATGAGCCTCAGAGTCTCTTGACTTGGGCAAATGGTCCAAGGAGAGCAACTGAAGTGAGTTCAGGCTGCTCCTGGTTTACGTTTATCTGAGGAGTTTGAATAACTGATACATGATTAAATGGCCAATGTTTGTTTTAGAGCAAGCTGGGACCAGGCCTTATTTGTCTGTTTGTTTTAACATGAGCTTAGGTTGATGTTAAAATCTTTCCACCAGGGTACATGGTGAGCTCTTGCTTTGCTCAAGTGTCACTGGATTTTCCAAATAGTCTTTTCTTTTCTTTCTTTTT
>VYXH01005660.1:45528-101222 GCA_013397275.1 Burhinus bistriatus | reverse complement strand
GTGGTGGAGTCTCCGACTCTGGAGGCATTCAAAACCCGCCTGGACGCCATCCTGTGCAACCTGCTGTAGGTGACCCTGCTCTGGCAGGAGGGTTGGACTAGATGATCTCCAGAGTTCCCTTCCAACCCCAGTGATTCTGTGATTCCCAAGGGAAAATAATAGTATGCACTAAGGACACCAAGATCTGCAGTTCTGCCCTTTCACGGCCAACGAGAAAGTTGACTGAGCTCCTCCTGCCTTTCTGCAGCCCCAAATGACGAGTCCCTGTCCAAATAACATGCAATTTCCCCCAAATGTAGAAGACTCATCTGCCACAGAGATCCCTGCTCAGCAACCAGCTATACATTGCTTTACCAGCTAACTTCATAGAAGAACACTAAAGTCGGGGATCTAGCAGTATTTCTAGTTGAATTGGGTTTCCCTGGAGTATTCATTATTTTCAAAGGAAAATAAATCCTTTGACCTGTGAAAATGCTGCAGCGACCATCAGCAGAACGGTTCATTCGTGGTAGAAAGGCATTTAGGATATTTTAAGTAAGGGGGGAGTGTTTTTCTTCTTTGCCTTTTGCTTTAAGTATACCACATACTCTTTCTCTATTTTTGGAGTGCAGAATTAAATCCTAATTAAAGGCTGTAAAAACGCGGTGAATCGGAGAGGCCAGGAACAGATATCTATTATTGCCCCTTTCATAGATCATATGAGCACTGTGGTGACATAATAAATAATCCACCCAAAGTTTTTAAAGGTAAAAACCAGCAAATCATTAATAATGTCACTGGCACCATATATCAAACTGAAACCTTCCTCTTACAGCTGATCCCTGGCTATTCCCAGCTGCCTTTTTGCATTGCTGTGTACGTTTCTACCTCCCTTTGCATTACTCTTTCTTCCTGTCTTCCCTGCTACCATATTTCTGTGCTTTGTCCATCTGCATTTGGTTCTGCAGTTCACTGAACGTGGCTATGAATAACCCAAGAAAGGACACATGGCACTGTTTAAACCCATTTGCTCAGGAGGCTTAAAACTTGCCCAGACAAGAAAAGACTGACAGAAACTGTTTTTCAAGGTAGGGAGCGGAACTGGATGATCATATGGTAGTCTCATTTATTTCTGGCACACACGATTTATTTACGCTGCTGTCTGTAATGGTGGATCATTTCACTCTGTGCCATTTTTGTTGTCTTGTCACCCTCTCTCTTTTGCTTTTTTTTTAAACCAGTTAACCCGTTTCGCTATCTCTGTCTCTCAGTGAGTCCATTTCTGAAGGGTTGGGATACAATCTGTCATTACTCTTTACTCGTTCGTGCTTAGTGTAGGTGAGTTCGTCCTGGTTGCTGGGCTTCTTGGGCTTGTCATAATTAGCATATTTGCATATTGCTATTATTAAGTATCATGAATTTGATAACAAGGATTCCTTCAGTGACGCCTCAGTCTAGCTGCCTGATTGATCTTCTGTCCCATGATGTGGGGTTTTATCTCACCCCTTTGTAGGTGTTGAGCAAAGACTGGTCACATAGGCCTCATGGAGGAGGAAGGAATTGCAAACATGGAGGCAGGGTGGTCTTGTGCTGGATTCCGCCATCTGGAAGACGCACCACGAGGTGCCAGATCAAAATGGTTCACCTTTTTCCTGGTGGAGGCAAGAATGGCAGGGAACTCACCCAAGTGGCCTAACTTCATTTTCTATGCTTGGATATTTATCTTTTTTTTTTTATAGAACTGGGAGTTAACCGCAGCTGTTACACCATTCCTGGTACAACACAATTCTCTGCCAGTGCTCTGGGATGCACTAGCACAGTACAGGTAAAATTTCTCACTATGTGAGTAACTGACTTCTCTCCCTAATGTTTAGGGCAGGATTCACCTCACCTTGCTTTACAGACATCTTCAGCTTGTGGGCACCTGAAGTTAGGACACCTGCAGGTGTCCCCACATGAACTGGCCGTCTAAAAACCTGTTACGGACAGCAAGGAGTGGTGGCTCAATCAGTTGCCCATGCATGGGTGTCTAGTGCCACTTGAGATGCTCTCTGGTATCTGAGCTACGCACATGCTGCTGGCAAATGTGATCCAGTCAATGGAGTTTAGACAAATATTCAGGAGAGGAATTGTCAATGTTTGCTTTAGGTTGAGCTCAGCAGCTCTCCAGGCTCTGCTCTCTGGATTGACTAAATGTCTTTTGACTATAGTGCCATCTCATTCCTGCAGAGGCACCTGCAATTAGATACCCGCAATCTGCAACTGAGCCCCGCTCACCTGCTCACCTGCCCACAAGCAGCATGAAGTGCCATCTGAAAAGTCCCACTTAATCCTCTCTGGTTCCCACCTCCTGCTCCAGAGGAGAACGTCTTGCAGACATCCTGAATCCTATCTGTCAGTTGCGTGAGGGTATCTCAGAGACCAAGAGGTGATTCATGGCACTGAAATCAACCTCCTTCTGTATCATGAGAAGGTCTGCTCTGCATCATGTCCATAATGAGACACCAAGTTAAGACCAACTCATTCATCTCTGATACATGTCATTGCAGCTTTGGGGCTGAGCAGGAGCCCAGTCTGGACGTGAAATGGGAGGGTTGCCTGGGTGCAAGACAATGATGAAATGTTGCAGCAGCTCTCAAAGGAGCCAAGCTGTAGGGATTTGAACAGTACTGAGGTGACACATGTCCTTCCAGCTGGTAAGGAAGAGGATTTTTTTGCTCTTTTCTTCCTGTGTGCATGTGTGGATGGGTGATTCCAGCACGGTGACAGCGTGGGTCTTCAATAAGGCATGGTCAAGTCCCAGTTCAGCACCATTCAACCTTGCACATAGCATTCCTCATCATGGGAGGCAATTTCTAACTTTCACATGAGACTTCAGTCACCTTTGTGGTGGACTTTATGCCAACCTCTTCACTGTTTCATTGCTGCAGGAAAGTCTGATCCACTGAATACCATGGGACTCTCAAGAACTTGCCGTAGTAATTTCTGTGGCCATCTGAGGATGTGATGAAAAAATTTGGATGAGGTGCCTTTGTTCAGAAAGATATGTAGGGTCCCAATCCTACTGACTTCTGTGGGACTTAGGGTCTTACATGTGTTTCTGAGTATAGCTGTAGGGAAAGGCTTGCTGCTACAGATACACCCTTTATTTTCACTGGAAAACCACCATTGATGCTCAGCACGATACTTGTCTCAAAGAACATCATAAGCTTACAAATACAGTTTCCACTGGGCTAACACCTAACATATTCCACTTGATGTCTATTCACAGTAACCAGAAAAAGGTACAGGAAGCAAAGCTAGTGCTTCCACCACAAAAATTTGAGTCCTGCCTAGTTCTGCTAAGCAAGTTGCTTCTGCATCAGGGATGAAGTGAACTGGTGGGTCCAACTCTTAAAAAACCCAGCATTTCGACTTCCCTGAGCTTAGCAAGGACTCTGTGCTATCCATCTCTCTTAAGATTTTACAGTGCTGCAAACCTTTAGAGCAGTTAGCTTCCAAAAGCAAGAGCTGTGTGCTTAGGAAGACCATGTAATGGAGACTTTGAAAATCATGTAGGGATGTCTACGGGTGTCAAGAATAGTCGCACTGAAATGTTTCCCTAAGTTTCTGGATGCTTCATGTTACTATTGTGGAGAAACTTGCTTCTGTGTTTGAATGCCCATCTGACTTGCTGTCCCCACTTATAAATGCTGCGTTTACCCATGCTCACAACTAGCTTGGAAACCATCAGCAGGTATATCTCCTCCTTTGGGTGGTAACTGCCTGAACACCCCATTTTCTGTTGCAAGGAGTAGCCTGCCTTTACAGTACAGTTTGCAGAAGAAAACTTACCATGTCTTCCTTGAGTTGGGAAATCCCACCAAAAAGTCCTGCTACGTGTAAACATGACACTGGTGCCAGCACAATACGGGTTATAATTCAAATGGAAATTGTACCTTCCTTTCTGCTAGCACTGAAACAACCCCAGATCAAACTAATTTCTATAACGCTCTTGTCTCCTAATTTCTCTCAGCAAAGATTTCTGTGTTTTTTTAACGTTTTCTAGAGAGGAAAACTTACCTCCTGGGGTGTTATTCTGAGGATCTTACTTGTTTCATAGCCAAGCTAATTGATTTTTTTTTTCCTGTGTCCAGAAAAAGGATTTAAAGATACCAAAAAACTTCAAGCAGAGGTCATATCAATCATCTGTTCCACCTGCTCCTAATAGCAGGTCAGTGGGTGGTGAATTTTAATGTTCAAAAGATAGTGTCTTCTCTGGAAATCCTTTTACAACCTCACCAATTTCCTTAGGACAATTTTCACTCCAGTATTCAAGTTATATTACAGGTGCAACCTCAGCCCACCCACTTCTGAACTCATGGTGGTATAAGTCAAAGGACACAGTAGCATCCAGCAGCGATAAAGAGGGATAAAAATTTGGGTGCCTCAATCAATATTTCTCATACTGACTCTTCAGTAAGAAGTCTAGAAACTTTTTGGCATCAAAGTGGACAGAAGCAACATAAATGGCTGAAAACCATTGCTTACATCAAAATTTAAATCTGTGTAGTTGATACCCAAGTGTTATTCTTTTTCTTTATTTTCATGTATTTACTTGTTTTGGTATGCTGTCATTTATGAGTCCACCTTCTGCCCTGGAACTTTCTTTCCGTGCATTTCATTTCTGATCCTCCAAACACTCAGTTTGCAGTCACCTATCCCTGGATGCCCCAGACGCTCTTTATTCCCATTAGTCCAGTCCTCACAGCATATAAATTTCTCTGTTTCTAGACATGTTTGGAGCTGCCTAAGTCTCGACAGTGATGATCAGCGAGGAGCTTACTCACATCTAAACCCTGTTGGCACTCACCAGCTGAGCATGTCCTTACCTGCTTAGCTCTGGGGACTGATCCAGTGGGTGTATTCAGAAGATGCCAACCTGTTCCTGTAACCTCTCGCCTCTCCTAACTTTCAGGAGGGCCTTGTTCAAATAACTCGACATGGAGCTTGAACCTACGTTTCCCATGTTATAGGAAAGGGCACTAATCCATAGGTGCGCTGATACTCCTCACTGTCTCTCTTCCATTAGGCTACCCAGCCGTGCATAGCAATGATTGCATAGTTCAGCACTAAGTGCATTGCCCTGAAAGATCATGTTCTCCCCGTTGTTATGCAAAACAAACCAGCTTCCAGATGGGAGATCTTAAGACCACTCAAGATTTTAATTCCCTACTAATGCCCCTGAGTGAAAGGCACTGGTGGGACTTGAGAAAGCATTTGCGTGTCTATTTTTGCTGACCGTGTGTGGTGTAGCCTGTTCTGAGAGTACCGACCAGATCAAGGCCCATGAGTATGATGAGTGGAGAAATACCAGCTTGTAGACACTGCGTGTCTCAGTGTGACCAGGGTTTGGGTGACTGTGCATGATCAATAGCAGAAGGACAGGTACCTGCAGAGTTAGCTAGACAGCTGTAAGTGCTAAGGGAAGAGCTGTGGTTTAAGGGCCATCCCTAAACGTCTTTGGCTGAGAAGGCAGTGTGGCTATTCCAAAGTTCCTCTATGGGTCTGTACAACCCATGCTAGAGGAAAGCGGGTCCACCTCTCTCTATGGATGGTCGACATAAAACGATAAGAAGCTATTACGAAACCCAGGTCACAGAGCTGTCTCTTAAGGTCCTCAGGGTCAAGACACTGTAAAATGTCTTCCCATCTTAGCACCATCAGCAGATGTAATTAGTATAGGCCTGAATTCTAATTCTTGATTATTAATGACACTAATCCAAATCCAGTCTTTTCATTTTCCACAAGTTGATTTGCTCCAACATGGCAAAAACCAAAAGCAGAATTCTCTGAACCACTCCCGATTTGGAAGAGACTCTAAGACACCTGCACTTGCTCATGTATCCGGAACCCTGTTTGGGGACGGATACTGTGATCCTCCTCTTTTGCCCAGTGGTCATGGGCCGTGGGATCTCCCAGCTCCCCTTGATGCCCTCCCTGCTACCCTGGTAGTGAATAGCCCTAAAACCAAGAGGGGCGTTGGGTTCCTGTCATCCTGCTGGGAAAGGGACAGTCCTTGCCAGGATCACCAGACAGGAATAGATAGGGAGGAGCAACAGGAAAGTAAGGGAAAGGGGGGCAGGGAGGCTCAGTTTTTTCCCATCTTCTGTCCTTCCTCTCCAGCAGCAGCACTCCCACACGTGATATGAACCTAGGGTGCAGCCAGAGATGCACAATCCTCTTTCCTTGCTCAAGGGATGTCACAGGAAGGTGAAACTTGATGAGATTAGATGAGGTACCTCGCTGCGACTGGCAGGCAGCTCCAAAAGACATCTGATGTAACTAAGTCCTTCCAGTTCAGCATATGTAACAGCCGTAGGAGATAATAAAGATCTCACGGAGTGGGTGCATTTTCCTCCCCACATTCTCCTTCCCTCCTGGCACACGTTGCTGTTGTGGACTGATTTTGCCAGGAATTGCTGTCCTCAGTAGCTCGGTCTCGTCCCTCTAGTTCCCATATTTGTTAAATGCATTACCAGGGCTGTGGCTCAGAAAATTAGGTTGCGCCGTGAGTAACTTCCACGATGTCACTCCTTTGCTGTGGATTTGTCTTCTTAGGATGGGATTCTCAGGTGTGTAACATGGTGCCAGATCTGAATGAAGCTTTCCTCACCTCTGGGGCAAGCGTTATGGCTCTGTCCCCAGGGAACTCCTTAGTGTCCTGCTTTTACTCTCCAAGTTTCTTAGGAAGCCAAGCAAAATACAGCATGTTAGGACTGAATGGTATCTGCTTTCAAGGTTAGGTTTGGGGCAAGGTGGGAGACTGGGGAAGAGATCATGTCTTCTGCTGTTAAATATAGTTTGGGCTTTTCAGAAACACAGAGATGCATTTATTGACAGGAAAACCTATTTTCTTCAAGTCATTGTAGATTTTAATGTGGAATCTCTGTTCTCTTGTCTGCTCCATCATCTGACTGGCTTTGAGGTTTAGCTCAAACCAGCCTTGCATGTCTAGTGCTACTATAAAGAAGAGGGGAAGCCTTAACACTCCCCAGTCCACACCTTGGTTGGTGCATGGGGTCAGTGATCATCGTGGACATCGTGGACAAGGTGGGACAGCAGCCAGGGTGCGTGCCCTTCCCTGGGACACTTGATGCATGGAGCCCTGCAGGTGTTGCAGCACTGGGCTGTGGTTCCCTTCCTTGATGCCGGACATAGATGTTTGGTGATTCATGTGTCTGACACATGGAGGCACGGCAAGGGAGAGTCTGCAGCACAGGACAGGCAGACAAGTGAGAGCCAGACCCGGCTGAATCCCTTGCCTGCTCCTAAAGGCAGAGTCTTTAATAAGGGTGAGTGCTACTGCCCAGTGATGCTCTCCAGATCAGGGGTTGGTCCCTTTTATCTCAGTAAAGTTCTTGCTCTGGATGACCTCAGGAAAAATCAATGCTTGAAAGATAAATGAAGACATTTGGAGGTTTAGCAACCAGCAAATTATTCTTCGAACGGTTTTAGTGTACAACAAAGAGATTTTTGCATATTCCAGAGACTTACCCATGTCACTCATAAAGCTTAACGTGGAATTAGTCTTGAGTGGTTGAGGTTGCTGTCATGGACAGGAGAGGCACTGCTTCAAGATAGCACTGCGGTGGGAAGTGAGGAGGTGATGTTTATTGAGTCTGGGTCCTAGAGCTGTGAGTCTTCTCTGTACCTCAGCACAAGAGATCGAGGATGCCAGAACAGGATCCAAATTAGCCGTTGTCCTAAGGCAGTCCTGCCACCTGGGACCATGGAGAACTCCCAGGTCGGGGACCGGTGAAGGGGGAGGCTTTCTGTGCTGTAACAGACTAATTAGGCACCGTGGCGAAGCATTTCCATCCGCTTAGGAAGCACTGTCCTGACCTCGCTCCTACGCCTGCTCCCTCTCTGTCACAGAACTGAAAGAGCCTCGCTCAGCTCTTTTAAAACTGGAAAAGGAGCCCAAGCACCATCCTTTACGCAAGAGCTGAAAGGTTAATCCACGTCACTTCTGTCGGCCGGGACTCTGCAATAGGCTACGGAGGAGCCAGCCCTTTTGACTGGGGACAAAGGAACACAGGCTTGCCACAGCCTGCCCTTTCAACCCTCACGGTTCAACCCCACTTTCACGCCACGGGGCTTAGAATAAATGTACCCTTCTCTGGGCAGGGCTGTGTCCTCTCGGTTGCAGCAAATGCAAAATGCGAGTCATTGCGATGCAACGCAAACGGTGCAGGTTGCTCTTAGGCAGGGGTTTTCCCGTTGATTGCAGGGATAAGCAAGCATCAAGCTCCTGAAATGAGAAAGGTCGGCAGGGGTGCTTCCTGTCGGAGCTGCACAAACCCCGGCGCTCAGCTCGGAGGGCATGGCGTTAAAATTAGAAGCGGCTGCAGGGTTACAGCGATTGCTCCTTCTGCCTGACACGGTGACGGGGTCTGTGGCTTAGGGGCATGAGAAAATCAACATCTCTAGCCTGAATGTGTTCTAGAGGACCACAGAAAACACCACGCCTTCTGTCTTGGGCACAAGGTTTGGGATATCAGGAATGTCTCCCTCTCTTTCTCTGGCATATAGAGGATGTGTATACACCTAGCTATCTACACTGAAATAACAGAGATTGAAATAATTAGGGAATCTTCAGTTGAGTCACTTCCTGGAAAGGCTACATTAGGTGGACACAGCTCAGAAGATGTCATGGTGTCTGGCACTTTTCTGGGATATGAAAGACTGAATAATTCACCATTTAGAAGCCCAGAACCTGAGCCCCCTTCTCTGCAGAGTACATTCCGCAGCTCTTCCTGACTCCGGGGATATTTATTCACTGAAAGTGGGACAGCTCCAGCAGAAGAGAAGGAGAGAGATCCCACAGCCCCAGATAGCCTGAGTTTGTTGCAGACCTTAGATACCCCTCCCCAGTTGTTTATCTCAAGGTATCTAACTTGGAGGAGGACAAACTGCAGGGACTGACTGCTGCCAAGGATGTGATGTGTGGTCATATGAAACACCCACTTCAACAGTTTAGACCATTGTTGAACAGTTTAGACCATTGTTGCCTAGTCTTTATCCCATATCCTAACCACAGCCCACTCCTCCGGCACCCAGGAGGATGTACCTCTCTGGAGATAGCACTGACGGACTTACCCCCAAGGTCTGCCTTGCTGCAGGGAAGTAGTGCTGTGCTTTTGGAGCAAAACACTGCAACTCCCGAATGTCTGATTTTAGGGCTTGACGTGTGCATGGATTTGAGTTTTCCCATCCCATTCCTAACTCTGTGTTTGGAGGATCACTTATTCCTGCCACTTGCCAAGGAGGCACCGAGCCCTGTAGTGCAAGTTCTCCACCTTCCAATTAAAGAAAACAGGGAGATTGCAGGGCATATACACAGCCCGTTTGGAAACTCTCCCTGCCCTCCAGAACAAAGCCTGCTGGAAAAAACAACATATGACCCCTTCCTGTAAGGCAGCTGGGATTTCAAGTGGCCGGAGCTAAATACGGTGCTAGGTCAGCAAGGATCCACCAGGAAAGGGAGATTATCGCTCTCCATTAGTGAGAGGAGTGTCTGCTTGCACACTCTGTGAAGACCTCAGCTTTAGAAAGCACATTTCTTTTATTTCCGTGGTTTACACTTTCATTTTCACCGTGCTCTTCACCACCTTTCACTGAATATGTCCTATTTAAAAAGCCAAACAAACCCAACATACATCAAGAAGCAATTTGTCTGGCTGGTAAAAAAAACAAACAAACAAACAAAAAACCCAACAAACCCACGAAACAACACACCCAAAAGACAAACAGAGATGCACAGCAAAACATGCCATGGAGCTGTGCACAGCCAAACGCGCCGTACAGCTGTGCAAGTCTCGCATTGCCTCTCCTCCCTCCTCCTCAGCGCTGCTGACAGACAGCAGCTGTAATCCCCTCCAGGTGGTGACAAGCGCTATCTTTCCAGCCGGTAGAAACGTGACAGCTCTGGAGCTGGCTGGTAACATGTGTTCCCCGGGCTGTAAGAGGGAGAGGGATGCTGCGAGACCGAACACGCGTGTGAGTCATACCAGCCAAGGGGGAATGTAAACTTTGGAAGCAGTGCAAGTGCGAGGGATGTAATTGCGAGGGATCCTTTTCAGCTGCGTGCTTCGGTCACGGACACTCTGGGCGATCCCGGGAGAGACTGATGGAGGAAAGGAATACCTACTTCAGCAACATCTGTCACCTGGACCGACACTGCGACCGCTGCCCAGCCCCTCCGAATGGGGCTCTATGGGTGCAGAGCCCACGCTGCCCTGACGAGGACAGGCACACGCGTGAGTCGCTGCCCAAACACAGAAGGTGACAAACACAGACATGAGTGGGACAAGTCTCATGGAGGGGGAACACCAGTGATTTCACTTTTCATGGTTCGGTGATTGCATTTTTGTCTTTTATTTGGTTTCTTCTTCCTTGCTGGTGCTGCAAGCTGGGAACCTACTGACTCGACACGGATGGGGTGTGATGTTGACGATGCACAAGCGGCTTTAAAAAGAGCAAAGTCAACAGCTGGAGGAGAAATCCTGGGAAATGTTTGCCCCTCCACTAACCCATGAAGTTCCAGCAGTTGCTTTTAGCAATAGCAGAGAAGGGTGGTCTTGGAGCCAACCAAGACTTTTAAAACTTCCATGGGATGAGTGGCTTGAGCTATTGCCTGGCAGTCTGCAAGTCACCACCGTAAGCATTGTAAGATGTTTTTGAGTAGGTACACTGGGATCAGGTCTTTCCACATGAGACAACTCCATCTGAGCAACTTGTCTAGACTCCCCGTGCACTCAGCAGAGAGAAACAGGCCTGCTGAGAGTATAATTCGTCTCCTCCTAACGTAGTTGTCTGCAGCAGATGAATCACGTTCTTCTTTCCCTCCCTGTCCCCACTGGTTATGATGGGAGTCTGCATGGCGGGCTCAGAGGGAGACGTCTTCATCAGAAATGTTTAAAGTTAAGTCAATGCATACCACTTCCAGTGTATGTCTCATGCCAAGATCAGATTTCAGACTACCTGGCTCAGTGCCATTCTGAATCCTGCAAGAATTGATGCATTAGAAAGCAGACATTTCACTTTGCTCCCTATGAAACGAAAATGCTTCTACACGTGACTGTACCTGCCAGCCGCTGCTGACATGGAGAGGTGCAGGCTGCAGGGCCACTGCTGGGCCAGCCATTCTCCTGCAGGGACTGACAAGCACTGAATAACCGGCTTCTTTTGGTGGCAAACACCTTTTCCCTGGCACCTGGAATAGCTCGCTAGCAGGCATCAGTGAACAAAGGTGCCGCAGCCTTCACCCAGTGTCCCTAGGCTGGGTGGTGGTACCTGGCCAACTTCCAAGTTGCAGGGGTGGTTCACAGCGTGAATTCAAACGTTTGCCCAAAGTACCTGGGTTAGGACGCTACAGCCCACAGGCTTCACCCCTCCAGATGTCAGTCCTGTGTCATACTCTGAATAACTGCTGGAAGACCTTCTCTCTTCACATTGCCTGGAGACCCCAGGACAAAACACATGCCTGGAGTTAGTGGTATGAATCCACTCCAGCTGTAACTTTCTGCTTGGTGCCTTTCCCTTAATTATAAACCAATGGATGTAACTGTATTTTTGGCATTTCTCACTCTGGACACCTTATAAAGTGTTTTTGAATTGGCTTGTGGAAACCTTGGAAAGGTTTAATACAGAGTCAGAATACTGATGTCATGGGACATCGTTACAGAAGGGGAAAATTGCCCTGCAGCAGCGCTGTTTCTGTCTGACCCAGACAGTAAATGCCAGGGGGATCGCTGATGCTGTGTGGGTACTGTCTTTAACCACAAGCATAGGTCTAGACAAGGAGGATTCAGTAGGACTATCAAGTCTGTTGTGAACGGTGGGTGCTTGAAGGCATTTGCAATGAAATCCAACTCATACAAGCAATGATCACTTAAGTGCAAAGGTCAGCACTGAGCTCGTGCACAACAGTTTCTGCTTGAACCTTCAAATAGCACCTTAAAGGGAGCTTTGATGGTAGGGAAGCTACAGGATGGGCCCTTGGAGCAGGTATGGTGTTCATCATGTACTCTAGATGTGGTAATTAACCCATTAGTACAATATCGAGACACTAGAAAATGAGTAAGTATTGCTGTGTCAGAAGAGAGTAAGTTTTCTTTTCCCTGTACTTCAAAGCCAGCTGAGTTTTAACATTTAGTTTTAACCTTGTACTTCAGTTTCTAGAGGTAGAATTTGTTTACCCAATTTTAGGGGTGGATTCTATGATTCAGGTTTTTTACATCCATGACTAATGCAGTTTAAGATGCCCTGGAGCAGCCCTTGACATTTACAAGGAGCTTGTGATATGACACTGGACCTACAGGAGATCTACACCCCATCAGACTAACACCGGGGCCTGATACTGGATTTCCTAGGCCTTCTCAACCAGCACTAAACTTCTACATTTAAACAACTACATAGACCCTAAATTGTTTGAAATCTAATAATCTTAGGTCTGGAAATGTCTACAGAGAAAACATGGAACTGAGACTACCAGATGAGCCAAGATATCAAACTTTGAGATAGGTTCAGCGTTCAACTGAGTTACATCTAGAAAGAGATGTAGTCCCACCTGAGATGTCCTAGGAAATCCAAGACATCCACATAAGGCTAACAGATGGAGTTGCCCTTCTTTTTAGGAAGGCCTGGATCTTTCTTAACTTCTGTGTCTTGAGGACGATGTGGTTGTCTTGGACTCCCTAGAGGATGTCAGATGGCACTGAGGGCAGCTCAGCTGAGATCTAGCTCTGTACTGACTACTCCATGTTGGCCCCTATTTCTCAGACACCTAAAATGAAGTATGCACAGCTGGAGCTGAACACAATTCGTAATTTGGGTGAAATGAATCTTATGTCTGGAAATCAATTGATTGGCTATGAGTTTCAGAAGTTAATTCTTAAAATGATAACAATATTAATTATTTGATTTGGAATATTGATTATTTCAACATGTCTGCATGCACCTTCAGAAACCTGGCACAATACTACACACACGCTTTTTCACCATACAATTTAAGGCATTTTGTTTTCACCCTCTCTTAGATTTTGCTGTTTCATTCTCCCTGCAAATTATCGATAAAATGGACTGTTTCCGAAAGAGGTACACACATGTATGCAGCTGAGGCATGGTCAGACTTCTCCTAGCACTAGTTGGGCATTTCTTCAGAAATTTATATATTGCCCCAGGAGAAAAAATATATATGATCTGGTAGCAAATAGTTGTTAAATGAAGTCTGCAGTTCTATCGTGATTTGTAAAGTCCAGCCTCTCCAGTAAATGCTTGAGCCTTTTCCCTTTGTTTGCTGCAGCACAAATGCCCAAACCTTTTCCATGTTAAAGGTAAAATTAGTTTAAATATTATTGGTTGTCTGCAAGGGTGAGGCACTGAGCAACTGCAAATCCTGTTAGCTTCAGAACAGGGCCTCGTACCAAATTGTCTGAGGGATCCCAGATGATTGTAAAGTGCTTAGATACCGTCATTGGCATAGCAAAGGTAACCACACGGAAGTAGACTTTACTCAGTTCTAATTGGGTCAATATTGCACTCAGCCACTTCTCAGATACCTGACAGGTGAATTAATTCTTCTTTGTTATCTACTGCTACATCACTACGTACTACAGTGATGGGCACGGTACAAACAAATCGGTGTTCTGGAAGAGGAGAGATCTACTGGAATGACCTTTATGAGTGTGAGGATTTCCAGGGAAGCGAGGAAGGATCTCAACCTCTACTAAAGGAAAATAGAGAAAGTGGGGAAAGACTTTGATATCTCAGACCCCTTTTCTGGGTACAGAGAAGGGAAAGGGGGGGAGGGGAGGGGAGAAAATGAATATACATCTCTGTGGGCTCTGACCAGACTTTGGCAATGAATCCAGATTTTGTCACGTTTCTGTGCATTGGCAATCTTTCCAGGAAAATGGCATGCAGCAGACGAAAGGCATCCTGAAATCGCTCAGAGATGATGCCCAGCAGAGCCACAGATCACTCCAGCAGCAAACAGCATGGCTTAAAGAGTGGGAACAAGAAGGTATCACAAACAAAACAGCCTTCCCTTTCCCAAAACCACTTTTCTATTGAAACCACTAAATCTTAATGAGTTTACTAGCCCTCTAGAAATGAGGGCAGGTAATTGCAACATTACTCACAGGATTCAAGATCAAGTTTACCACATTTAACTCAGAAGAGGAGCCAATTATGATGGCTCAACTTACTGGAGATACTGTAATATGTAATGAAAATATACTTTAAAAAAAGAAAGAAAGGAAGAAAGAAAAAAGCAGTTTTTGATAAGCAGTTCTAGAAGTCCAGGTCATCCTGGTCAATCTCATCAGAGTCTTCTTTCTTTTTAGAAGCGTGAACTTCACCAGTATGTTCAGTCTCCTTTGGATCTGCACCTTCAGCATCTGCCTGGTCCTCATCTCCTAAAGGATCAGTGCATGAAGATGCTTTGTCTTCTTCTTCCTCACTGTCAGGATACATCTGCGAGGGTTTGCTGCTCTCACTACTTTGAACGTCTCCATTGGGGTGGTCATCCATGGGATTGTTGTCATCTTTGCATTCCTTTTCACCTTCATCTTCAGATCCCTTCTGGGATTGCTGTGAGAAGTTTCCCACAGAAGAATAACAAGAATAGGCAGCTGCTTTGTTCAGAGTCTCTAGCCTTTTGCTGGTTTTTTTGCCTTTGACCTTTGAGGCTTTCTCAGAAAACTTGTTGTTGTCTTTGTCTTTGTGTTTTTTATGTGCCTTGTCAAGGTCATCACTGGTAGGTTCCTCATCATTCTCATCATATTTGTCGTCTCCTTCACTGTTGTTTTCCTCCTCAGCTGAACATGTCTCATCTTCTGATTCTGGATTTGCATCTTCCACTGTCACAGCTTCATCCTGCTCAGCTTCTTCACTTCCTTCTGCAGCATCTCCTTCAGGATTGTTGTCAGTTCCAGCATCTCCTCTGCATTCGGATGTCTCTTCCTCATCATCAGCCCCAGTGTTCTCATCCTCTGTCTCCTCTACTTCTTCATCTTCATTGTCAGCTTCATCTTCAGCTTTGGACTTCTCATCAGCTTCCTGATCTGCATTTTGAGTTTCTTCTTCTGGTTCTTCCTCTTCCTCATTTGCTTCCTCCTCCTCTTCCTTTGTTTCTTCCTCATCTTTTGTTCCCTCTTTTTCCTCTTTTGCTTCTTCCTCCTCCTCTTTTAGGTTTTCTTCCTCTTCTTCCACTTCCAGCTCCTCTTGTTTTGCTCCTTCTTCTTCTTTTGCTTCCTCATCCTCCTTTGTTAATTCTTCCACTTCTTGCACTTCTTCCTCCTTCTCTTTTGTTTCTTCCTCCTCCTTCATGTCTTCCTCCTCATCTTTTGTTCCTTCTTCCTCCTCCTTCATGTCTTCCTCTTCTTCTTCTGTCTCTTTCTTCTCTTCCTTCACATCCTCCTCTTCCTCTTTTGTTTCTTCCTCCTCCTCCTTCACTTCCTCTTCCTCCTCTTCTGCGTCTTCCTTCTCCATGTCATCCTCCTCCCCTTTTGTTCCTTCCTTCTTCTCATCCACTTCCTCCTCCTCCTCTTTTGTTTCTCCCTCCTCCTCCTTCACTTTCTCTCCCTCCTCCTCCTTCTCTTCCTCTTTTGTTTCTTCTGCTGTTTCCTCTTTTACTTCCCCATCTTCTTTCTCTTTTGTTTCTCCCTCTGCCCCCTCTTTTGTTTCCTCCTCTTCTTCTGCCTTCATAATTTCTTCTTCCTCTTTCTCTTCTTCCTCCTTTTTTGCTTCCTCTTCTTCTTCTCCTCTCTCTTTCATTTCTTCCCCCACTTCTTCTGCTTCTTCCTTTTCTTCTTCTTTTGTTTCCTCATCTTTAACCTCATCCTCCATCTCACAGTTTTGACTCTCTGATATTTCAGGTCCTTCTCCACCTCCATTCAACATTGAGCTGCTCAATTCGTTTAATTCTGACTCGTTTTCTTCATTGCCTTCCACTTCTGTTTCCCTTGGTTGAAGTTCACCGTCATCATTCTCCTCATTTTGATTGCCATTTTCTGCTGCTTCCTCCACAGAATTGCTGGGAATTTTTTTGATGTCCTGGGCTGCTTCTGAGACACAGGCTTCCTCATCATTTTTCAACCTCAGGATTTGCTGTAAATCAAATGCTTTCATGACTGGAGCATTGGTGGCCACCACTGGGTTTCTTGTGGGCTTGAAAGCCATTTTTTTCCTCACACAAGAGTCACATGGGCAGTATTCCTCCTCACTCGTTTGTTTACTAATACTGGCCTCAAAAGCTGCACTAAATACTGTATCTTCATCTACATCAAATGATAAGTCTGATGTGTCCTCTAGCCTACTCTGGCTTCCATTCTTGTCACTGAAGAGTGACTTTTTATGCATAGTCTGCAATCGCCGTCTCCTCTGCTCAGTTTGGAGTGTTGACTCACGCTTGAGTGGCTCATCTGGAGGTCTCGGTGTCTTCTTCCCTGCTCTGGTTTTGATCTTCCTCAGTTCCTTCTCTATGCTTTTTTGTATCCTTTTGCTCACTTCCTCCTTCAGCTCCATTATCATTTCATCCATCTGCTGGTTGTTCTGCAAGTTCCACCTGACTTTGAACTCATTCATGGCACTGACATAGTGAGCCATGAACTCCTTCTCGATTTTCTTGAGCAGCCTCAGGACCCAGATTGGGTCTGGATCCATTGAGTTTTGCTGGACAAGGGATGTGCCCACACTGGTGGCCCTATGGACATTGGGTTTTGGGTCATTTGGAGACACTTTTTCAAGTTGCTCTTCCAAAACAGCTTTCAGTTCTGTCCCACAATCAGCATCATTGACATCTGTATCTTTGGTAGTGGCTAGCTGATCGACTTCCTCTTTACAATTTTCTTTTGGGAGTTCATAATTTACAGCTTCAGCTTCTTCTTCTTCTCTATTTTCAGCTAATTTGCTGGTTTTTTCATTTTCTCCATTTTCATTTTCTCCCCCGTCCTCCTGACCATTTTCACAGTAACTGCATTGATGCTCCTTATTCTCTTCCGCCTCCTGAATCAGAGATTCCTTTCTAGTAGACTGTGCTTTTTCCTCAACTTTTGATTTTGAGCAGGCTGTCGAAGGTCGGGATGACTGCACTTCCTCTTTACTTTGCTCCTCAGCCTCAGTCAGTTCAGTGCCAGCCTCTACATTTTCCACTTGTCCAGCTGATTTGAATTCAGCAGTTTTCTGTGCCGTTAAAGTGCAGTCCCTGGCACCAGCTGTACTGTCTTCTCCTGAGCCACCAGAACCACTGCTGACATCAACCCCAGAGGAGGACATGGGAGTGAAGTTATATTCTACAGATTTTGGGGCTTTAAACCCAGAGGCTGTCTTTGCCTGTTCACTTGCCTCTTGACCTGAACTTGGGCCACTTTTTTCAGCTGTGCATCCAAACCACAGGGCTTGAAAAATATTGAGCAGCTCTGTATACCTTGGCTTATTCAAACGTTTTGATTTATCTGACGGATCTTCTGATTCTTCATCAAGGAGCTGGAGACTGGCAAGACAAGTAATCAAAATGTTGGCAGAGTTACTCAGTTTTCTCCCCATCGTGGGGGACACTTCAGGCAAACTGTTTGATCGGTCAAATTTTGTTTCATGTTTTGAACTGAGCAAGGCCTTCATGATCTGGACGGAAGTCTGGACAGAGGTTGGCAGGTCTCTTCTCTTGTTATTTTGGCTGGATATAACTGAGTGGCTGCATTCTGCCTGGTCAGCCTTGGCAGCTTCAGGCACAACCTCAGAGATTCGTTCCTGATTCACGCATTCTTCAGCTTCTTCATTAACAGCAGTGCCTTCTGCTGTCTCTTTTCCCATGTCATCCTTTGCCTCATTTTCAGCCTCCTCCACGTGCTTTTTCTCAGCTTTTTCATCCTCTGAGATTTGCTCGGCATTTGTACAGTATGATACCTCAGTGGTTGCCTCTATACATTCCTCTTCTGCACCATCCTCCATTTCATATTTCATAAGCAATGTCTCTGAAGGGATTTTACTTAGCCATTCTTGCACAACTTCTTCTGGAGATGTATTTGGTAGAATCGATGGCATTAAATCACTCCCTTTTTCCCGCATGTCCGTGTCTTCTAATGCTTCATCCACTTTTCTGTTGCAAGAGTCATCAATCTCCTTATTCTTCTGATCATTTGCTTCAGTCGCAGCTGATTTAGACCCATAGGAAGTTGCTTTGGAGGAATCTATAATTTCTTTCTGCTCTTTTCCTGTGTCCAGCACTGATTCAGTACCTATGCTGCTAATGGAGGCATTCGGCAGTATGGCTGACTGCATTTTTTTGCTGTTTGGCTTCCCTTTTGGTGGGGCAGGGCAGTGCATGCTACATACTGACAGTGTCTCGGACAACGATGCTCGGCTGGAGTTTGACATCTTCACATCAAGATGTCTAGTTTTTATCCGCCTTGATTTTGAAGACTGAGATATGTTTGATTGTGAACACCTATCATCACTTTCCTGGGATATCTGTGTCAGCAAGCATTTATCTTTTTCTTCTGACTTTGAAGAGACCCTTGAAGAGACACTTGCAGGATTTCCATTCCTAATCCCAGTCTCAGCTGAGAGGTCACCTTTTGAACATACACTCTCACTCATACTTCCATGTCTTGAAGAAGGGGCCTCTGAAATCATCTTGGAATGACCCTCTTCAGCTTTTCCATTAGGGCTTGAAACACTTGAGCAGAGGGATGATGGCTTGCTATTTTCTTCTCTATGGCTTCTCTTCTTTGAGCCTTTTGAGGATTCACTGTAGCCATTGGTGGTACTTTTCAAGCTTTTCTCCTCAGTAAAACCTGCAATTGCCTCTGCTTCACTAGTGGATGAAATGTTTGAGTGAAAAGATCCTGAGTTATGAGACATGGGGTCTCCAATAGATTTTTTCTTGATTTCACATGAGCTTTTGGAGTAATTAGATGCCTTGCTGCATGATCTTAGATCATCCGCATGTAGGGAATTCTTTTTATTTGGAGTGGATTCAAGTGAAGACACAGATATTTCAGACTGTGCATCCAAATGAATATGGCTGTGTTTGCTCTTTTTGGATCCTCTGGAAGAGCAAGAGGCATTGCACTGAGCAATCTCATCACTGTCGCTTCTCTTGCTGCTCCTGTCGCTAGCTCTGGAATGGAGAGTTCCTTGTGTAGAACATCGTTCACCTTCACTGCTCTCATCTTTAATTGGTTGGCTGGGCTTTGTTTTTGCTGACACTGAGCTGACTTCACTGATTTCACTTTCTTCTTGTTCTGCTTCAGCATCTCCAGCCTCTTTCTTAGGGCAGGACTCACTGGAGAAGGAAGACATCACTGCATTGTCATCAGAGTGGTCATCCTGTTCACTCTTTGCTCTTGGTGTAGTACGCTTACTAGATTTGCTGTGCACACTGTTGGCAGGAGTGGAGCACCTAGTGTTATCTTCTTGATTTGCCTTCTGAAGGCTGGATGAGGACATGCTCCTACCCATGCTACTAATTTCCTCACATACATTCTTCTTGCTCTGTCTGGACTGCAGAGATGACCTTGACATGACACTCCCAACTCTGCTGCTTTCAACCTCTTCCACATCATCCTTTAAGCACTTCACAGAGGAAACTTCAAAACAATTTTCATCTTCATTTTGTGAATTGGTTTTGCTGGCCTCATGGTCTTCAGGGGCGTCTTGAGTATCCAGATTGTTTTCACAGCTTGAATGTGACATTAAGCCCAAGGATGAAGGTCTCTGACTATTGCTCGTGCTTGTCCGAGTGTCTTCTGGCTGGTCTTCTCCATTGGAAGCACCTGTAGACAAATCACTTCGACACCTACACTTTTTAGTGGATCGATACGACACTCTGTTCTCTATAGTCTCTGAGTAGGATGAGGACTCTCGCACAATGTGCTCAGAGAATTCTTCACTGGATGTGGTGTGGAGGCTATCCACAGAAGCCATTTTTTTGTGCACTACTCTCCTCCGGGAAGATGTGCTGGAGCAGGATGACCGTGTGTGCCAGGTGCTTCGTACACTGGGCTCTTCCCTCTGGGATGTGTGCATGGGATTTTTCCAGATGTCATAGTCCTGGTGTTTCTTGCCACAGTTGTGACAATGAGCCTCATCACATTCTGATTCCTCAAGTTTTGACATGTAAGAATCAATATCACAGGGATATAATGACTCATCTGCCTCTGAGCTGGCTTCTGGGTTCATTTTCTGTATGGGGTCTACTCCACTGTCCTCGACACCTGACTCTTCACAAGGCATCTGGTTCATCAGATTGGACTTTTTGATCTGGGTGGACCATTGCAAAGTCTCATCATTTAGCAAGCGGAAGCGAACTTTCATCTCAACGGACAGGCTACCATCCTTGTTCACATGCACCCGTTTTTCTATGTCGTCGTTGACCAAGGAATGGACCAGGTCCCCAGGTTTTGGATGTGAGCAACTGTTTGAGAAAGGTGCGCCATTATCTGGTGTGGCAGCGAGACCATTAGGATAAGACTTTTCTGATGATAAAGAAAATCTCATTGACCTATTGCTTGATGATGACCGTGGATGGATAACACTTTTTTTGGCTTTCAGTCCAAAGTTCACTGGAGTTTGAAATAGGTAAAGAAAAGAAAGATGGAGAGAAATGTTAGCTTATAAAGATGGCATGAAACATATAGATCAAACCCTCAAACTAGTGAATATTGATATTATCCCATTAAAACTAAGCCTATGCTGATTTACATAATTTGAAAATTCGGCTTTAGCTAAGTGATGGCCATAAATGTTAAATTTTGAATGAATAGTCTGTGTTAAAATCTTCTATACCTTGAAGGAATTATTTTTCTAAATCTAATTTTAAAGACAAACACTTTTTTGTTGTATTACGTGCATGTCAGGAAGGAAAAAAAATATATACAAAGCAATTTGTACTCAAAGTTTCTGTATTTTATCACACTGCAAATATCCCTTTATTTAACTGCGCAAGTTTTCATGCTTCTTATTCAGCCGGGGAAAAATACATAGAGAAGTGACCCTCTTCTTCAGTTAGAGGTCAAGTGTCACACATTTATTGTGCATCATCCACTTCTCCACTCACATGCCAGGAAACACAGGTGTGGCCACGTAGACCAGAGCAGCACTTAGTCCCTGCAGGGATGTGCCCCTGTGAGGTTTGTGAGACCCTGGCCCAGGTTGCCCAGAGAAGCTGTGGCTGCCCCATCCCTGGAGGTGTTCAAGGCCAGGTTGGACGGGGCTTTGAGCAACCTGGTCTAGTGGGAGGTGTCCTTGTCCATGTCAGGGGGGTTGGAACTAGATGGTCTTTAAGATCCCTTCCAACCCAAACCATCCTAGGATTCTGTGAATAATTATAAGGCTTATTAAAACATAAAGAACAAACGGAAAAGGAGTTGTAAACTGGTGATAGTTACAACGAGAAATAGTGGTAGTTATAGCAGAAATCACTGATGGTAAGGGACCTTTAAGAACTGTAATCCTAAGCACTTCTCTATGGCCCAGTGCAGGGATCTGCACAGATTTATCGAAGTCCTTAGACCCTTCATTTCAAGCAGAATGGGTTGCTATCATGCTGTCTTGCAAGATATGCATCTGTCTTGCTTCTGATACATATGTTTGTTCAAAACTTACTTTTATATATCTAGACAACCACATGCCTCTGTAGGCATGTGGATACGCAGCTGAATGGAGGGCATTTTAGGAAGGAGGTATTGATCAGGGAGCACACCAACCAAGATGAATAACACGTGAAATAGCTTCTGTCTGGGTAGATATGCATTTGAACTGACATGTTTGCTCGGTTTCTTGTTGGATAAAGAGCTTCAGTTTATTCCCACTGGTCCCCTTCCATATTTTGTGTCTCAGGCATTGAGTGTGGGATGCCTCTGTCCTTAAGTTTCTACAACTAGTTGTCACCACGAGTGAATCTTTCCTGGCTCCTGGTATTGACAATGAAGAGAAACAGGCGCACCTCCAGAGCACACTTCATTTCACCCTAAAACAAATCCCTAATATATATGAGATGCATTGCTCTCTGGAAATGGGAAGTTTCTCTTCATAGGCTATCAAAGGTGGCTGACTTAATTACCTGTGACCTTAGATAACTCATAATGAAGTGCCTAAGAAATATCATTCTGAATAACCCATAGGATACTCCTTCCTGAATATAACCTTTCCATAAAAACATGCTTTGTTCCCAAAGTGCTGTGCTGCAGGTGTAACCTGCAGGAGAAACTGAGTCTCCTGCTGACAAAAATAGGGCATCCTCTGATGCAGGCAAACGCAGAAGTGCAGACATTATATGTCAGACAGACAAGGGGATAGAGGATTCGTGGGAAATCTCAAGGGTTTGGGGAGTCTTGGAGGCAGACACAGGAAAGGAGGGAGTTCTGGAAGGAAAAGGAGACACAGAGATATGAAAAAGGAAGGGAAGTCAGCCAGACACGGGGAGCATGTAAAAGAAAGACTGGAGGGTGTAGGGAGGAAATCCTACAAGGAAACCAGAGAAAAAGAAGGGGAGGATGGAAAGGCCTGGGAGGCAGAGAGAGGGAAGTGCATTTTGCACATGAAATCTGCACGTTGGGGCCGTACAATAGGTGCCTGTAATCCCCATGTTGCGGGACACAGGTCTGGAGGTGACCGTGCAATATGCCCCAGAGTTTTTCTTACTTTCATTGTTTTCATTGGCATTGTTGCCGTTGGACCGGGGAGCCAGGTCAGGCAGCTTCTCCACCGAGTGTTTCCTCAAATTCTCCATCGAAACAGGTTTAAATGGCTCCCGGCCGACACACACCAGCACGCTGGGGCAGTGAAGCAGAGCCTGCATGCTGTCGATCTACAAAGAGAAGAGCAGGTGGAGCACCATGAGCTGATAGAGCAGAGCTAGATTCTTCCAAGCCCAGAATCAACTGACATTTCACCTAAAATAAAATAAACAGTGTTCTGGAGAACTTCAGGGTCTACCAGAGCCTGTTGGCAGGCACCATTGCAGCATTCTTCCATTGAAAGAGAAGCTCTGCTATGTTTTAATCAGATCTCCTAAGATAGAGAAGGAGTGGGAGAGATTGTTTAAGGGAGATCTCATTTATTACAAGGTTTGACGTCTTCTGGGAAAGATTTAGGCATAATCAATGTGGTAGTGAGGAAGAGGGTGGAACTGGAGGCTGTTCAGTTTCCCTTAGAAAGAATTGTACTCTTTAATTCTTCTAATTCCTGTATGGGACAGCAATTATTACCTGATAAATGCTACATTCCAGATTGACCATTAGTTCTCTTCCTTCTGCTCAGGAAGGGACAAGAACTGCGGCTTCCGCTAATTTTACCTCAAACACTGCGTCAAATATCACCTCAAGTATTGCCTCAATGCTGGACAATGTGGGACATTGTCCCTCAGTGTGGGAAGTGTCTGTGAAGGACTCTCCATTCCTCCATGAGAACACAGGCTTACACACGTCTTCACCTCGTGACCTGTTTCTGGTTTACACACCAAGCCCTTCACGTCAGCCGCAGCTAATAACAGGGAGCAGAGCTAGATGTGGCAGAAAGTTACTTTTACCCAAATACAACGTTTACCTAGGATCTAAAGGAGCAGGAATCAGTCTTGTGATAAGCACTGGCTAGGCAAAGCCTGGACCCCTCTTCCGTCTTGCTTCTGCAATCCCTTATTTGTAAGACTGAAGTTAAGCTCCCAGGTAAATCACTTGTTGGCTTCTAAAAGGATGTGGGGGCTCTCTCGCTGCCCGAGAGGGCTTTAAAGTGGACAACATCTGGCAGCTTTGTGCTATCAGGGGTCTCCACAATCCAGCTAGGATATTCCTGCTTCCTCAGACTGCTACATCAGGAGAACATCTCTAGAGCGTATGGGGACTCACCAATAAGAAACGACCATGCAATGGGCTACCGAGATGTTAGCTGGCACCCGTGGTGGGCTGAGCGCTATCTTGCCTCTAAGATGCACCCTGACCTCGCTGTGTCACTTAATCATCAGCCCTTTAAGTAGCAACCGAGTATGGAAGAGAACAAATCTCAGAGGAGCTGTGATGACAGTTCTGCAGTTGTCACACGTGCCTGGCATAACAGTGCATGAAGAAAGGACCTCATTCTCTAAATTTTGCCATAGCAAAGGAATGCAGAATCAGGTCCCCTCCAGAGCCCAAGCCCTTAGTTCGTGAAATGCCTCTAGGGCTTTCCGAGATCAGTTAGTACCACTAGGGCTTTGAGAGGGACTAAGATAATAGCGTTGGATCTTGTGGAAATAAAAGGAGGGTGAAGGTGTGGAGGGTGAAAGAACAAGACAGAAACAGGTAGAATCACACTCAAGATCCAGTTAAACACTTCTGGTGATTTTTCTTACAGTAAAGCAGATGGCGTCAACTTTAGTAGGAATACACTAAAATCCCATCCTCTTCCCATTATTTTTTATTTACTTTGTGCTCTAACAACACTTGGAACCCGAGGCCCATCGAGGTTGGTACTATAAAAACCCAGAGTAAGAGAAGCTCTGCTCTCTAGAGCTTACACTAAGCACCACTGTGTGTAAAGCTCAAAACTGCGGAGTCTATGTGATGAGTACCATGAAAGAGAAACAGAAAATAACCCAGAAATCTTGGTCTATCTATGTCTACTGCTTGTCATTCGTCAATAAATCCACTTCTGGTCCATATATTTCTAAAGGAAACATCTTTCTAGCTCACTTAAAAAGCTAATAGAAAGCCTATAATTTAATAAATGAAATATTTCGAGTTGGGTTTTGCCACCTGTATATTTCTTTTCCTTCTCTATTTTCCTGTTCTTTTTTGTTTTCTTTTTTATCCCTTTAGTGAGATCTTTTGCCCTGTCCTCATACAGGTAGAAAAAAAAGGAGGGTAAAAAAGGAGAAAGAGAAAAGGAAAAAGAGGGAGAGAAGAAAGAAAAATAGACATGAAATCTCTTCTGACCCTAATGTAAAACAATCTGTCTTTAAATCCCCACTAAGTTTAGGAACTATTCCTGTTTGTAAAGGACATTTTTTCAGTGAAAGCTATTTTTTGCCCAGGACATTTCCTCACATGGTACTGTGGCTGTATATAGATACTTCCATCACACTCATCACCTCTGCGTCGTGCGTGCAGAAAATAGATGGTGCCAACGATGCAGCTTCAGGAATCAATGGAGCTGAGCCAGCCGAGTTATGAATTTATATATACTGCACAAAGCAAATCCTTTCATATGGAACACACTTGTCTTATGTGATTTAAAATAAAGGCTCTGCCATGTAGTATTTCCGGCATCATCAGCTCTTTAGCAGTGCTTATACCTATAACACAGCTCTCCTTCCTAATACCTTGCAAGCTTAATCCCTTTGATTTAGTCATTGTAGAAATTTATCTAAATTTGACAAATCAGCACTTTGTAGTGCTTCATTGTTAAATTGGTAGTTGTAAACACAACTGAATGTTTCCTAAGTGTGAAATAAATCCTTTTTCTCACATTGATTTGGTTTGATGCAACATCCGTTCCGTCGGAGCACCACAGTGCTGTGGAGTCGGGACAACAGTTGCTCCCACTTTGCTCAGCACAGAGGTTTCCCACACTGCTGCACGAAGCCCACCGACACCACATCACTGCCTAGGCTATACAGAAGATGCCGCTCTTCAGGGCAATCAATACGGCATTTTTTCACTAGTGCTAAGTTATGTCCAAGCAGTATGTCCCCTCTTAGGTGTTCAGCAACTTGCAGCTCGCTGAGCGTGTCCCAGGATGAGGTCCGTGCACTGCTTCTCAGATTTGCTTCTTTTTAAGGAACGTATACAAATTATTTCTAATGGGAAGGGACCAGGTCCTGAACCTGCAGGCATGCCAGTGTCTACTGCCGCTCCCGAGTGTGCCGAGTGAAACATTGGCCCCATTTCAACCAGTGGCAGAATTTCCCTGGGCTTTTCTGAAGTCACATCACGCTGCTTACAACTAGGAAACAACACAAAAACCGGGAGCTTTCTTTTGCTGTCCTACAAGAGAAGTGACTCTATTCTTCTGCTTGGACATAATGACCATTAGAAAAAAAGTTATTATGACTTGTGAAACTGTATTTTCCATGCACTTTCTGCCATTGATTTTCATGCTGGGGGAGGAAATAGGACATCAATAAGAAAATTGGTGAAGTGGCTTGAGAGACTAGATTCCAAGATTTGGCAATAATACCATGACAAGAAGAAGACACAGTAGCCATTCATATTTCATAACCATATGAGCCCCAGAAGAAGGATAGGATATAGATCTGATTAAATTATGAGAAAATAATCTGATCTTGAATTGCTGTTCAGGATGTGTAAGAGGTGGGAATGTTCTTGCAGAGAGGATAGTGTGAATTCCAGCGTATGGGATATTGTTCAAGGCTGAGCTGTGCCTCTCTGAGCACAACCTTAGTCTAGCTCTCAGGAGTTACCTTACTGCACAATTATTTGTTCTGGGACCTAGGCTTTGTACAGTGCTTTTATAGAATCATAGAATCATTTAGGTTGGAAAAGACCTTTAAGATCATCAAGTCCAACCATCAACGTAATACTGTCAAGTCCACCATTAAACCATGTCCCTCAGCACCATGTATCCCTGGCTTTTAAATACCTCCAGGGATGGTGACTCCACCGCTCCCCTGGGCAGCCTGTTCCAGTGCTTGACAACCCTTTCGGTGAAGAAATTTTATAAGCAGCTTCTATACAGGAACATATTGCCATCATCTCCCCTAGGTAAGTTGTGAAAAACAAGTAGCAGGCATCCTTCTGTAAATGTTGAAAACAAAGGACAGGAAGATAATAACTAGATTTTGCTTCAGATTTTGGACATCTAAAAATTAGGCGTGTAGGACTGAGCTAGTCAACCAAGGCCGTATAGCCCATGCAGAAAGTGCAATTCCTGTTCTCTCCATTGGACATCTCTCCTACCATGAGATAAATCATGCTCTGGAGATGCTTCTTTCTCCCCTAGTATAAGAGCACCTTGTAACGATTAGGAGAGACGTAGACATCTAAACTAAGGCAGATTAACTCCAGCCAACATGACCACTCAATAGTTATCAAGAAGCACCATCTAAGGTGAATATCAGTCTTCAGGATCCTGGAGCCTGTGTTCCTTCTTGAAGGTCATATTATTTCAATGAGTTGCAGCTATTAATTGCTATTTTAGGAATACAGTTGTTATTTACTTCAGCTGTATAACATCACATATGGCATAGTCCCAATGCAAGTAAAAACAGGAATAGAGCATGTTTGGCCAAACATTATAAGTCTGGTCTGAAGCAGGGAGTTTATCACTACAGTAATAATTAAATTATTTTAAAGGGCCCTTTAAATTCCTTGCAGTCAGTGAAAACGCAGGACTTCAGAGGCGATTGTTGTCTGACCTTTATTGTATTGGATTATTTATCTATTTATTCATACAGGAAATTCTATTTAAGCATAAGAAAAAAACTTTTTCATTGTGAGGGTGGCCAAACGCTGGAACACGTTGCTCAGAAACGTTGTAGCTTCTCCATCCTTGGAGATATGCAAACCCCAGCTGGACACCTGAACAACCTGCTCTAGTTGACTGTGCTTTGAAAAGGGGGGTTGGATGAGATGATCTTCAGAGACCTCTTTCAACCTCAGAGATAATGTTGTTCTGTGATTTATTGTAGGGCAGGTGGTTGTTATTTTCATATAGACATCAGCCTGAGGAAAAGTGTGGCAGAACTCAAAGAGTAGAAGGTAGATGTTCTTATTTGCCTTAGCTGTCACAATCAGTGGAGAAAAATAAATGCCAGTAGGGTGGGATGTGTTTCATTCTAAAGCAGCAATAGAACCTTAGACATTTGGTGCTTTATTTTGAGGTGGGCAGTAGATCAGAAAATGCCCCAGTGAAATAAAATGGTGGCTACTTGTTGGTCAGCACAGATTTTTTTTCTGACATGAAAGTTTTCTTTGTTTGCTCAGAGATGCCATTATCTTTTCCGAGCAGTAGTCTGTAAGGAAATCCTTCTGGTAAACAGATTCCCCACTTCCCTCTGGCTGCCACAGCAAGATTCTTGAGTACCCACGCCAGGATACCGTATTACAAGAAAACAGTATTACATGCCAGTCCAATTTAGCCACAAAAAACAAAGGCAACTGAATGTGAATATTCAAAATCCAGTCATCACCTGAAGGAGTGGTGAAGGAGAAGGGAATACCCTGCCCTATTGTTTCTCCATTAACTCATCACACTTGATTGTCACTCATCTTTTACAATCTAGGCTTCTTGCACATTGGTGGAGGACAATCAATATTTCTAGGGGGCAGGTTATTTCACCCCAGGAAAACCACCTGAATACAGGCGGTACATCACCCACTGGACATGCCTGCCGCTTTCACTGGCTAGAGAGAAAGCCAATCATCTCAATGCGGTTGTCTAAATGTGGATACCTAGAGCAATTTGAGATGCTCTAGCGTATCTAATATGTGCGTGAGGACAGTAGATGGGATACAAGACTGTGCCCCACCAGACTATCACCTGAAAGCTGAGCAGGAAACATCTAGCATATTCATATAGAGACAGAAAAATAAGTGTCTTCGTTTGCAAGCTGAATCCCAAAACATTGGTAACTTCATGGATCTATGATAAGTGAACAGTCAAGAATAAAATGGAAGAAAACGAATTGCTTATGATAAATATCTTTGATGGGTTGGGAAAGAGTTCCTTTGAATCGCTCAGGCTTCATCCAAGCTTTGAGTTCCCTCGTTATAAGTACCCTATCATAAGAGCTCATGGGAAGGGTTGCTCACAGTTAAGACACTTGAAATTTAGATACAAAATCAACTAAGCAAAATTTTCAGGGAGCAATCTCTAGCAGTTTGCACTCGGTGGGCTGAAATAGACTCCAAAGTTTTATTGCATAATCCCTGAAAATGAAATTAAGTTTCTCAATCTTACTGTAAGACCTGATCCAAATCCCACTGTAGCCAATGGAGAGAAACTTGTTGACATCTACAGACTCTGGGTCAGGAAACAAGAGAATTACGGAGGTTGTGAGTGAAGTTCTGAACCAGAAAGCAGAAAACATGTTGCCAATACTTGCCTCTGTTGAAGTACTTCTGGCCCACAAACCACTGTGGTGTCTTAAAAGATCAGGTGCTGCCTTGTGAAAAAAATTGCAATTTGCTGTGCTTTGAACCTATATACAGACTCTTCCATGGAAATGTCAGCTATGTCTTTAGGTTTCATTGAAGTCTTTCTGCTTCTGACAATAAAATTGTGATTTTGCAAAGCAGTAAAACTTTTGCTTATTTGAATTCTTCATTATCTCATACCACAGGAACTCCCTGTCATGGTGGGATATGTCATGTATGGATTAGTTCAAAAAAAATAAATGTTTTTTTGAACAAAAATGTTTCATAGACGTTACTCTAAGCCCCACTGGGGAGGCTGGAAATGGAAGGACATCCTCCTCTTCTGAACTACATCTTTTTTTTTTTTTCAGTTTGTTTGTTATCCATTAGAGGATGGATTGTCTCCATGAGTGTTACTGTACAGTACCTACCACAAAGGAGCTGTGATCTCAGCAAGGACCTCTAGGTGCTACTGCAACACAATTAATGATAAAATGTCATCAGTGCCTAAACAGAAGAAAGACAAACATAACTTCTCTAAAATAAGGAATCTGTTGCTTGTAGTGGAGAATATGCTATCCTCTGGCCCTTAAGAGAGAAGAAAGAAGCTTTGTAAACCATAATCACCTCAGAAGCTGAATGTAGATACCAGTTTCTCATGAAGGTGAAGTGTAGGAAATACCCTTTGTTATTCCTCTGCTGGCTACCAGCCAACCAAAGACATCTGAAAGAGTCAGGGAGAGAAAGGTAGAACGGGGGAATAACTCAGGACCCGGTTGAGATCACAAGCCCATAAACTAATCCACCTTCCAAAGAAGCGCAGAGATGCAGGGGAGAAACAGGAAAAGCTTGTAACCGACATGTTGAAGAAAAGGCTAACGGGCTGAGTTCATTGCCTATCATGCTGACTCATTGCCTCGTTTCCTTCTGCTCTTTCATCTCTTCCCTTTTGACTTTCATTCAGATTTACAACTCGCTGGAGTGCGAAGGGCCCTTTTGTTTTGTAGTTGCACTGCCTTCAGTCCAAGGGGATCCTGGCTCTGAACTGGGGTATTTTGGTGTAACAGTAATGAATTTTGTATTTTATTTACGCAAAGAACCTATTTGCCCTTCCCTCTCCCAAACTTTGCACGGGAGGAATTAGAGAGTGGTTCTTCTGGGGAGTGGTTTTTTAAAGCTATGTTAATCTGTTGGTCAGAAGGTGAATCACCGGGTGTTGCCACTCCCTGCCCACATACATGTTAGCAAATTAGCGGAAGAAAAGAAGGTGGAAGGTATAGGAAAGTGCTTTACTTGACTTCACTTTCTCTAACATCAGCATGGGCAAACTTCCCCACGCCCTACCACGGTGGAACACCCCTTTTCCCATCTGCGGAGAGGCTGGTGGATGTGACATGGGTGTGTATTTGATGAGCAGCCAGAAGGTTCTCCCCGTCACATCAAAAGGAAGGCAAAAAAAGAGCTAATATCGAACTTAAAGTAGGGAACTATCGCATAGAAATGGATCTAATCCTCTGCAAACTGTAGCACCCAAATGATTAGTTCAGAAGTGAGTGCACAGCATCCCTTCCTCTCTTGCAGCACACCAAACTCACATGGTCTCCTACACACCTCATCGAACCTCAGGTCTCAAAATCCACATGCAAGAAGTAGGACAGATGCCAGTGTCCTAGGCTCCTGCAACAACAGGTAATACGTTAAACATAAATTACGCTCTGCTACCTGAATTTGATGCTTATACCATGGGAATATGGGCCTGTCCATTGCTTCAGATGGTGAAATGCAGCAGTGTAAGATGATTTGTCATACCAGCACTTCTAAGAACATCAGCATCTTCTAGAACTGCTCCGACACATGGGCTGTCTAGTTTTCTGTTTTGACCACTGGGTAAAGCTGCATGAAAAATGATAGCTTTGGGAGTTGCGATCTGGAAATCAAGCCATGAAGCACTCAAACAGCCAAGTAAAATAGGTGAAAGATAGAGGAATAATGCACTGCACTGCTTTTTCAGTCAACCACAGGCAAAGATCATGTTTAGCTATTGCACTGCTGGCTGCTTTTCCTGGAGCGCTCACAGATGCCTTTGTGAGTGAGTGTGCGACACTTTGCACATGCATAAAGAAAATGTACTGAGTTTGGCCCTGGAAATACTCCAGATGAACATGTCTTTGAGCAGATCAGGAGACAAACTGCAATCAGAAGCTGAGTGGACATTGGAAATCGTTTGGGTAGCAGCAGAAGAGAAACACTGCATGGATAAGGGGAAGGAAGAGGAAAGACTTAAAAAACAGGCATGAAAAAAAGCAGAAAAGTTTTTGAGAAGCAAGTGAAGAGGACAAAAAGGGGAAGAAAATTGATTTACAGCCTGGTTCAGTTTGGAAGACAGGCTGCTAGGATCATATGAGGGCTGCCCCGGTCACTGCCTTTGTGGAGGATGAGCTGGTTCCTGATGAAGACTATGGGTGTCTTCCTGAGGACTTCCACTGAGTGCTGGATTGACTTTGGGAGGTCCCCACATCCCACTGACTTCATACGCAAGCTTTTGATGGCCTTTTCCCTATCCACCCACCCCGTCAGCTCAAAATGGGGTCTGAGACTGTTCTGGTTGGAAAACAGCCAGAGAAACAGAAAATTGCTGTTAAGGGTGAAAATTTCAACATAGAAGAGAGGAAGGCATTTCATAGAAAGTTTTTGCTGCAGATATTTTCCACCTTCTAACACGCTGCAATTCCTCACTGAAATCAGAGCCCACCACCTGCTTATTGGGCACCGGGCGCATTGAATCTGGTCCATCCAACATCAGCATTTGAAAATCATGAGTCAGAATAACATCCACCCCACCCCGAGTGCCTGCCCTTATCCTCTCCGAGGGCAGGATTAGCTCAAAAATCGACAAGTCTTGAAAAATGCTAAGCATTTGGTTCTTGCAATTAGCCTTGTGGTGACTGAGTCAGTGGGAAGGATACACTTCATGAGTTCAAGCTTTTCCCCTTGACCAGAAGTTCTCAAAATTTACCGGTTTTATATGGGGAATTTCTATACCATGGATGAAAAGTTACTCCAGGGGGAAGCTGTGGGGGAAAAAAGAGAAGCACAACATAGATGTGCTCCAACTAGCTGTAGGAGCTGGGACCTAGTATGTAAACCCTACTGCTTCTAGATCAAGCTCATAGATCCATATGGCATTGTTCCGTGGTCTTACCATCCTGGGTGTCTCTTAGTGTAAACATTTGTTCATTCTGCTTCTTTGAGCACTCTGGATACAGCCTATGGACTCCAGAAGCTCAGGGGGTAAAGAGAAACACATCTAGGTGAAACCTCTGGTTTAATTGAGTAGGATTTTTCTTATTATTGAGTCTAGGGTTTCACCCTCAATTTGCAAAGTGCATAATACAAATGTGAAAGCTGGAAAGCTGTTCGCTTCTGCACAGTAAAAGTAGCTCCCCTGATCTTAACTGAATTTATTTCGGAAAAGGTATGATTTGGAAGAGAACCAGATCTTGCTAAGAGTTGCAGCAGGATCCTTTGAATTCTGTGTTCGGGACCCAAAGAAAAAAGCTAATTGACGAAAATGCAAAACATGCTATCTTTTCCTCTCCTATTATGGGTAAAAATTCCAAAATCTGAATTTAGAAAAACAGATTTCCCTATGAAAAAAACCACTTCTGCAAAAATTCTTTGCAGAAACAGTGATTTCTACTTAAAGTACTTAAAGAAAATTCACAGTTTTTCCAGGAGAGGGTGGAATTCTGCTATTCTTTGTACTCTAGGTAAATGAATAAATAGAGGCATCTTGTTCACAAATATTACTGCATATACTCAATATGGATTGGAAATGTCTTTGCCCTGGATTAAATTCAAAAGAATTAGAAAGTAATTACACTCTGCTACATTATTACTGAAAGAACAAAATCTCCTCAGGCTAAGGGAATCATTTGCATTTGGTATATGTTAGATAAGAAAGTATTAGATTTGGTATCTGTTAGATAAGAAAGTGGCTAGCACACGGGGTCCATTTAACTACATCTTGTAAGGCGCTGGGCCAAATGATTCCAGGGCATCTCAGAGGTTCATAAAACACACCTGGATATGAGTCTTCTTATGGATCAGGTTCATGGAAAGTTTTGCTGAGGTTTACAGATCACTTGTGTAAATCTCATTGGAGTCATTGTGGTTTTGGCAGGGAATCAGAGAATATTGAACCTGAAACCTGTGGTTTGTTTTTAGACTATGAGTCACCCACACGGTGGGTGGAAAGTGGTACAGCTCACTTGATAACAAGGGTTTGCACCAGACGAGGGGCTGAAAGTGGTTGGAATTATTCATACCTGAACACAGCACGAAACCAAGTGTCACAGTGGATATGTCAACATGGAACCAGAAAAATTAATTATCCCAAGGAGGGAAATTATCACCTTTCTTCTCTTATTGTTTATACATACACCACATTTTAAACCAGCTCATTTGCCTCCATGTATCCCATTTCCCTCTTACAGTTCCATCAGGGTCTTGATGACACCTGTGATTAAGACAGATGAGCTTGGTAGACAGCCCAAACACGAGTGGCCTAGAGGATGCCTGCGGGCACTCTACAGATGTCCTAGAAATGGCTATATGGATGTGTAAATCTGAGTCAGGAAATATGTCAGACAAGCCTGTTTCCTGGCCTTGCACCGTAAGGTCGCTGTAAATGCACTCATTATTATCAAGAACCACTTAGTAATAATAGTTAAGCCAATACCTTTACTAATAACAGCTAAAAATCAAAGTTCTGTCTTTACTGCTAAATTAAACAATTGTGGATCCAGGGCTCTGGAAAAGAGGTGCCTGTACTGTTAAATTGTTAAAATGGTCTTTGGTGCATTTAAAGCCTGGATCAACTGGCACTCTCACAAGCAATTCCTGGGCAGATCTGGGAGTTGAAACATGCCAGGGACCTTTCCTAAGTGGTAACTTGAATGCGGCCACCCAATTTCAGAGGCTGTGGGAATTAGGCCCTATCTTGGAAGCTGCATAGTATGAACATGTCTAGATAGCGACATTTGGTGCCAGGGCCCTAATACTGCTCTGTCTACTGGAATAGCGGTAGCCCATGGTGTTACTTCTGGCTGAGGAAGATCTCAGCCTACAGGTTGCTGGAGAGTGGGAAGACACACTGGGGAAAGAATCCCTTCATATGTGCCCTTCTGTCTTTCTCCAAGACTGCTACAACTGGACACTGCCAAAGATGGCTTGATTTGACCCAGAATGGTTAGTCTTGCCGCAGCATCTACTGTGTCTCATTCCAAACTCTACACAAACACAGAAGAAAGACGAGGGTCCTTACCCCAAGGAGTTTCTAATAACTAATCCTTTACAGTCTCCAGTTAGTGGTGCCTGAGGAAGCATTCCTTAACTCATGATTGCTCCCCTGATTAACTCGCACAGTAATTCTCTGATCCCTCAAGGAAATTTGGTTGCATACAGTGCTCATTCTGCAATGTTCTCACTTGCAGAGTCGAAGGCAAAAGAGAGTCTTTCTGGTCGTCTACTTTGCCTTTCTACATAACAAACTGGATCAGATTCACCCATTAAATATAACAACTTACGGTCAGCCTTGAGTGCGCCTAAGCAAAACAAACATCTAAGCCTTGGCCTGACTCCAACAAACATAAAACTAGCCACATCCCTTGGAAAACTCTTCTGATGGTTGATAAATCCCATTTGAGAAGCTCATGGTAATTGCCACCAGTAGCCATAAACTATGTAGACTATTTGCCATAACACAATGCGGTTTCAAACACCATAGAAGAAGGAGTATTGGATTTTAAGGAAGAATTTATTTTTGTTTTAAGACAGTGAAAGGAAGGCCTAGTGATTCAAGAGTAAGTGCAGAAATCGGGACATCTGTGACTAGACACATAGTCATGTTGCTGGGTTCCTGTGACTTAAAGAAGTCTTAATGACTGTTCAGCTGGTGGACCTTGGATAATTGCCATTTGGAAGGGAAATCCTCCGGTGCTGTGCAGTTGCTGTCACATAATCCTACGTGTCATTTCTTATAGGTTAACTGACTATGAGGATTTCTGGCCTTTCTACGATCTCTGTCTGCCTTTTTGCCCCTAGCGGCATTCCTCTCTCTCCAGAGGCAGGTGGTGAGGATCTGCACGTAGGTGTACTCTTCTGTAGTTTAGACCACAGAGAAAGAAAATCCACTGGGTTGTATAAGAACTTCCCAGAACAGAGATGAAACTCCTTCTGATGGAGAAGATAACCTGCAAATTTTACTCTACCTTTTTTTATTGAGATACCTGCTTTTAGTAGCACACCTGGCTCTTTTTTAGTGTAGAACTGATGTCCCTAGTAAAACCAAGGAAAGCTTCAATTTTCAACTGTCTCATTAGCCAAGTGATCTTCAGGTGTACAGTCCCACGTCTTGTGTTTGATAATATTTACATATCTGTAGTACTTTAAAACAAGTGTATGAAACCCTGGGCCTGGGTTGATTCTCCTAACTTTAGGTGACCAGTCTGAATCAGTCTTCCGATCTTCTATAGTCAATAAAGAGAAGCCATTAGGCAAAATGACCCCCCATCCTAAGTTACTAATAAACTGATCAGATTTGGATTAATTAAGTCCAGGCCTGTCTATGTTTTAGTGCATAAACTTGCACAAAGTTTCACTGGCAAGTTAATGACATGTCAAGGTTAACCGAAACAATAGATTTCTCTATTTGGGCTCTCTTTCCAGTTAATCACCTGGAAAATAGTAACTAGTGCCTTGACCTGTAAAGAACTATATGATTTACATTTTTTACTTGCTGAAATTTTAAATTATTTTTCTAAGCTAAAATCAAATTAAATTTCTCTCCAGTCCCATAGTCATCAAATGACTATTTTGACTGAGAAACTGAGAGCAAAAATCATGGTTTTTTGGGAAGAAGGGCTCTTGGTCCTGTTGAATTCAGTATCCAAACACCTATTCACTTCAGTGGAACTAGCTCTTCCTTCCTAGTAGAGAGCCTGCTTGATGCTTGAGAGTAAAAATAATGGTTTCACCTCGTTCAAGGCTTCAGGGCTTAGAATGAAAATTCAAATGTATAAATTCCAATATAACCACTCTGGATTTATATTAACATTGGAACCAGGATCTTTTAATCGCTGGTTCTACTGACCTGAGCTCTCCATAATTGTTATAGGCTAATTTTGAATTCATAGCACGGAAAGATTGACCCAAAAGCAATGAAGGTCCCATAATCCAGGCCACAGAAGAAACAACCAATGAATAGACTGACCTTTCCCAGGACATTCACAAAGTGTAACTTTCAAAATCTACGAGAGGTAAATAAGCAGACAAAAGGGAGCAAGAAAAGACATAATAACGGCAAAATACATGTCATCACAAAAGCAAGAATTCTGCTGGCCTCCAATGGATCTTGATGCTACACCACCACCTTTGGCCTTACTATGAACTTCATCTGTATTAGGATTCTGCACGGCTGCCCATGACCTTCTTCTGACTTTGTTCCATGAAAAAGAGGTAAAATGTTCAGTTCATTGGCTTCATGAAATCACTAGCATTTCTTCCTTTTCAGGTAAAATCTTAGGCTAAAGCCAATTTGAAAGGAAAAAAAAGATAAAATGAAAGCTATAAAAATAAATTATACAAGTTTTGTCTGGAGAAGAAAATGTACTGTTGTGCAAAATTAGTGAGCTTTGCAGTCCAAAAAGTTTATTTCTCTGTGAGCTATGAGTGAATTAAACTTAGAGGTTTACAGGAAATATTTGTGGACTAAGTGGACTGCAAAAGGAAGAAAACACTTTTCTCTACTTTTTCAAATCAATACTACATGAAAGGAACACAAAACAACAAGCCTGTTCCATATGTGTCTAAGTTTATACCCACATAAAGGTACAATAGGTAACCGAAGACTTGTAATAATGAAGTGTTCTGGATTTACTCAAGAAAATGGTAAAGAAATTAAAACAGAGCCAGTGGGACAATACACGCCAACCATAAATTATGCCACAGAGGTGGTTTAATTTAAGATTTGAGTTTAGATCTGGAGTTACAGTAGTAGAAGAAAACAAAAGCTGATTGAAGGGGCAACACTCTCAGGTCTACGAGTAGCACTTTCATTGATGGAAGAGATAGATTCACCTGTAGGAGAGATTTTTCCTTTTTTCTGTTCGGTTTTCAAGAGGTCAAGGTAAAACTGCCAGCAAAAGAGACATGGTGCACGTGCTTTTAAATGCTGTGAATTATGTTCTTCTAAACCAGAGAAATACAAAGTCAAGTAGTAGTCCAGATACATTGCTTAGGAATGAATCTTACTGTTATTCAGCTAATCTGTCGAATCTTGGGAACGAATGTCAAAAGTTACTCTTCTTCCCACTCCCAGCCCCCTTCCCAAGAAACAGTGGCCTCTGTAATAAGGCTAGACATAGACATGGGATAAAAGAAGCCAACAAAATTATTAGAAGACAATTTGAATTATTATTCAAAGAGAACAATATGAGAAACAAGGAAATACCCAAGAAACATGAAGCATCTAGACACCTTTGAATAGTCATGGAAGAATGGAGGCATACTTTCATTGTCTCTAACAGAAAATACAAATGTAAGCAAGATGTACAGTCAAAATTAATCTTCAGCACCAGTTACAGTAAGTTATATCATGAAGTTCCCCAAATTGTGTGACAAATTCACCATTTTCACTCTTTGAAGAGACCATTAGTATCTGGTGAAAACTCTGGGACGCAACCAACAGTGTATAGGGAGCAGAGATCTTGAAGATGTGGTATGACAAGAAAACTTATACAGAAGAGCAGAAATGGTTTAGAGAATCCCTATGAAAAGAAAGATTGGAAAATCTAAGACAGAGTGAATTTTCCTGTGCTTTAAATGCCTTGCACCTGGACTAGGGTAACAGCTCCAGAAAGTCCTAACAGGAATGATGATTGACTGAGCAGTAATGAACAGTTAAAAAACAAGAGGTAAATGATTGAAATTAAGAATTACCTAAAAATCATTTTGAAAGATTCCCCAGGAAAGATATTAATAATCACATATTTCCTATCTATGTGTAAGCTGATAACATTGATCGGGTTGGACCTATAGTCACCTATCACTGCGATATCCTACACCAGAATAAAAGGAGGGCAAATTAAATTAATAAGGTACAGAAGATGAACTGCCTATTGACAAGATGGTAATGAAAATTTTCATATCCAAAAAAAGAATCCCAAGGGACTGTGAAGAGATTACGTGGTAGCGTTTGATCCACACCCACATTTCTCAAGATAGAAAACATGGAGGAAAAAAGGGGGGGAGAAAAGGTCCCTATGGGATCCCTGGGATTTATTGTGGAAACTAGCATTATTATTACATAGAGGATAATCTTAAACTCTATGGCATGCATACCAGAGAAACTAATCTAGCTGCAACAAAGAGCATCGGTATCTTTTGAAGTGATGTTCATGTGCAGCTCGGGCTGAACCATCTCCAGAAACAAAGGCTGAATTGGGAGTGGGGATGCAAAACAAGTGACAAAACTATTGACACGTCGTCTCCTGAAGAGACCTACATAGCTTGTCACTCAAACTGTCAGCAAAGGTATTAGCGTGTAAAACTTAGTAGGTGCCATCAGCTTCAAATACTCCACAGTGACCACTTCTGGTCTGTTTGTACCCATGTCATTCTAGCCAAGTCTTGCCACATCTTGGCATGTTGGGATGAGATTCGACTCTGGGTGAACAGAGAAGTTTAGGCGGGATGATCATCACTGCAGAGCTGAAAATGTAAAAGATAACTGCATGTCTTTAGGTGGAAAGAAAGGTGGAGGTGGAATATTAGTGAAGATACTGTGTTTAGTGAGTGTGTATTTATTGTATATCCCAGCTAAAATATGGGTGTTTGTAATGACTAGGAAGAAAAGGCTTTATAATGACTAGAAGGAAAGTTGTGGGAAACTCATTTAAGAATCACAAGGAGAACATTAAGACTGAAGTAAGAAGTAGAAGGCAAATCTTTTCGTTAGAGAAAAAGGTGAAAAAACTCAAAAATGGAAGAAGTGAAGAGGAAGTTACTACCACTACACAAGATTATATCCATGTGGACTGAACAGGAGTCCAAGACTTGAAAACTAGAGAAATCAGTGACAAAATAAAATACTTATCCATAGATTATAACATATCTTGGCAGCAGGGTTGAATTTGTTTTAGTTTTTTTTCCTAATTTGAGTTGGCTACACTTGTAGTAGTAAAGCAAGCAAACCCACAACCTCTTCTTCAGAATGGAGGTCAACTGAAGCATCCTAGCTGCTCAGACACAGGCTGGCCTACAGTGAATAGTCCCAGGCCCTAACTCTAAACTGTTGGGATACTGTTCCTCTGAGCCAAGACCAAACCAGGGAAGATGTTAAGAATTTAGCAGAATGGAGAAGAGAGGGATGAGATCCCACTCTAACACTTTTTAATTTAGTAGTGTAGTTGTAGCTGTGGTACACAGTAAACTTCACCGTGCAAATAAATTGATGGAAGCTACAGAAAAAGAATCTGATTCTGAAGGCGTCTAGACTGGCCTCTATCTTTGGCCAGCTCCAAACTCAGTGGAGTTTAGTCTCAACAGCTATATCGAAGCTGAGCCACTTACCTCACTTACAGAAATATTTAGACACTGATAATTTAAATNAGTACTTAAAGGGGACTTATAAGAAAGATGAAGATAGACTTTTTACTAGGGCCTGTAGTGATACGACAAGGGTAATGGATTTAAACTAAAAGAGGGAAGATTCAGACTACATATAAGGAAGAAGTTTTTTACGCTGAGGGTGGTGAAACCCTGGCCCAGGTTGCCCAGAGAGGTGGTAGATGCCTCATCCCTGGAAATATTCCAGGTCAGGTTGGACGGGGCCCAGAGCAACCTGATCTGGTTGAAGATGTCCCTGCTCATGGCAGGGGGTTGGACTAGATGGCCTTTAAAGGTCCCTTCCCACCCAAACCTTTCTGTGATTCCATGAGATTAAGTATCTATTTTGCTTATCCCAGGCCACACTCGGGTTGCCCACAGCTAAGTTCTGTCTCTTGCTCCTGGTTTCCCTTTCACAGATCCTCAGTTTCTGCAGGACCCTCAGTTTCTCAGCGAGATTGCAGTTTCACTTGTCTGGCATATGTGGAGTGGCACCGTCCTTTCCCTGGCACTTCATCTCATCTCTGACTGCAGCCAGGCTGCCACTCTTTCAGCCTCTAGATCAGTAGGGTTGGGAAAGCTGTAGTAGTAGGATGTTCGAGAAGGACATTTTCCTTGGATCTTCCAGCTAAGAACAGGAAGCTTTTTCCAGAGCGGTGGGCATACCAGAAGGCACTGTGATGTGATGTGTTGCTTCCAGCAGGAAAGCTAGCTTAAAGCACCATCATACCCTTCCTCTCTCCTTCACGGCTGGACACTCCTGTCCCTGTGCCAGGTCAAAATGATCTGCGTTAAAAATATTCCTCCTTTCTTTTCTCCCCTCCTGGATAGTGGGTCATTTGAAGCCAAACCATTTCAGTCATCTGGTTCAGAAAGTGACACCATAAATGGCTGTAACATTACCACTGAGGAGATGGCACACAGCACTGCAAACGTGGAAAATGTGGCAAGGAGCAGGGTAACTGCTCCGCTTGGCTGCATTGCCAGGGACAAGTCAGGCTAACATGTGAGACCTCTTCAGACGAAATGGAAGTACAGGTTAGTCTACATTGCAAAGAAACGGAGAAGAAATCAGGAGAATCTCAGGTTTGTCAGGAAATTCCTTTGGGAACAGAACAAAAGAGTTGTCAGGCCCCAAATTTATTATAGGGGTCCACCCCAATTGGCACATTCACCAAATCATCAGTACAAATTTGTCTCTGGCTCCCAATCATACCCTAATTACTTATGCATTTATTAGTTATATTACCATGATGTTGAGGATCCCACATCATGAGCAGGACCCTGTTCTTTTAGGAACTATGCAACCGCAAGGTGCTACCTAAGGGCTGTCTTATTCTGTTGAATTCCTGGTTGTTAGGTATAGAAAAGTTAAGCCTGTGTTGGGACATGCCTCGCAGGAGAGGGTGGGAAACTCCATTACTAGAAGTTAATTTAGGGTTTTCTACTCAGCTGCAAAACATTGAGTTTCCGGGCTTCTGTCAGAAGTTGCCTCCCATTGACCCAAAACTACATCTGATGCATGAAGTTCTTGAATGGCTGAACAAGATCCTTCTACATCACCCCTTCATGTAATTAGTGTGGAATTAATGAATATGACACTAACTACACAAGCCCAAAGGATTAAGGTAATGTGAGTAAACTATCGGCCCCACAAGCTAAAGGATTTGCATCACAGGGAGCGCAAACGCTGATGTGGTAACACGTGTTAGAATAACTGACCAGCACCAGGCATCAGAGATACTTGCCTTCTTGCCATCAACAGTGTAGAGCTTCTTCACTGGGAACTGCAGGATCTCTGAAATCTCATCCAGGAGCGTTTTGAAACTCCTGGCATTTCTGCGGTTCAAGATAATTGAGCGCCGAAACCCACTTTCTCCATTCTTAACCAGGGTGATTTTCTTGGGTATTCTGGGGCCATGCTGAGTGAAAGGTGTGGAATAATCTTCAAGTTTGCCCTCCTGAGCTGCTCTTCTCAAGGTACTGGAGGGACGACCACTTCGTGGAGGGCCTGGCCTGTGCCCCCCGGAAGCAATGCTAATAGGCTTGACATATTTCTTGTCGGAGCAAAGGTAGCATCCTCCATCCTCCAGTTGGTCCAGCTCACTGATGCAATGTATTCCTCGTGGGGTGGTGATGGTCCGTACCCCAAAAGGTAGTGGGACCCGGTGAGAGAGGTCATCCATGAGTGCATTGAAGCTCTTGAAGCTTCGCTGGTTGATGGCCATCTTGACTCCCGCAAACTGAGGATCTCCACTCTTAAAGAAGGTTATTTTTTTGGCTGCGGGTACCTTGGTGACAGTGCTTGTCCGAGCCACGGAGGGAAGAGGCTGCTCATAGTTGTAAGAGCTGGTGGTTGACAGGTCATCAGCAGGCACCTGTGTCATACCTCTTGCCTAAAGGTGACTGCAAGACAAGTAAAAACAAGAGTGAAGTTTGTTTGAGTCATGCAGAATCAGTGCCTGACTAGCGTGGCAGTGAAGTTTGTTTTCCTCGCAACATTTTTACCATGTATGATGAAGAGCAGATTGTACCAACATGGAGTTATGAACTCAATGGCTCAGGTAGATACGAGGAAACACAGCAGGAAGAGTAGCCATAACCCTGCTCCTCACAGTTAAATCATCCTTGTCCTGCACATGCCAATGAGAATTTAGTCAGCGTTAGTCTCCCCTGAGGCACAAAAAGCATGAGTCAGACCCCAAGCAAAACCCACAAAAAATTATATTTGTGCACTGTTGTCCTTTTGAGTTTTGTGTCTTCCTTGCTTATATTTTTGAGGTTTTCTCTGAAACTCTCAGAGCCAGTGATTACTTCAGTTTTATTTTTACAAGAAGAGAGCTGAGATTCTCACGTAACCTTTTACCCCGTGTACTGGTGCATAACAAAAAACAAAACAAAACTGAATTTGTTTGTGTAGTGATTGCACATTGTGGCACACAACCACTCCTGAGTGTACCGAGGGGCAGAGTAGCCCAGTTTCAGAACAGCTGCTTGTGGTCATGCCATAGTGTGCTAAGGCACAATCGGGATGAAAATCCATGGCAGTTATGCAAACAAATACTGGTAACAAATATCACAAGACCTCAAATAGGAGTACAACTGTCGGTTCTGCTAAACGGTGGGAAAATTTTAAATCAGCCTGGTAAGCACAGACATGAGAACAATCTGCCCAATTTCAGTCGGAGTGGCTAGTGTCCTTCACTTTTAAAGCTAAGCTGACTTTGGTGTTTAAGTCTGGAGGTTGAACCCCACCTTTTGGAACCCAACTGCTGTCCATGTCTTTGTCATGACAGAGACAAGCGGAGGAGACACTGGATTTTAGTCTTTCTTGCTCGTGCTTATCAAACGCAACGTCTTAGAAGTCTATCACTAAAAAATTCAGACCCAACATGGAATGAAACTGCTATGCCAAAAAAGAGGACGCTTTTGTTCTGACACGGAAAAAAATATTAGCGCTATTTGCAACTGCTAAAATATTGGCTGTAATGAGTATGACAAATGACTATTTCACGAATATGAGCAGTGATTCCACAGTTCGCTTTGAGTTAATGACTCAAACTTGAATAGAGACTCTCAAAATGGCATTTAGAGATGTCGTCTTCTAGGTGCTCACATACAGGAAGCAAACCACTTGAATTGTTAGTAAGGAATACAGTAGCTTGTCTCGTAGCTTGTAGAAGGTGGTTCTGGCTACAAGCAACTACATCCAATTTACTTTCCAAATTACATTCTTAGTTGATAGCAGTTTTCTACGGAAACTTCAAATAAATCTCTCACAAGAAGGCAATTTTTTAGTGTTCACAAATGAGTTCGAAAACAATAAATGTATTTCTAATGACATATTTCCTTCAGTTTGCTCCTGGTTACATTTCTTGCAGCAGCTGAATAAAGTTCTAGTTTCAAGAAAATAGTCATGCTACTCACAAATTATTCTTTGGAGAACCAGTTTGGTGACCACTGTAATTAATGGGAATTTTGTCATCGATTGCAGAGGTGCAGCATTCAAAAAGCTGTAAATGCTGATTTTCTCCACATTTTAGAACAAAACCATTATTTTCTTACTATGCTACTCTCAACTGAAATATTTGTGCACTTTGTACTACAGCAAATTCACCCCTGCAATAAACGGAAGTTTAACCTCGGCTAGGTGAGAAAAGACATTAGGCACCATTTGAAAGATTATTATTTTGACAAATCTCTGCTTTTTTATATCCATGCACACTGACAAAGATTTCAGTATGATTTATTCTTTCCATGTACATATTTCACCAAGCAATTATTCACTTATTTATTTCCCAGTTAAAGGTCAATCCATCACTCTATCTTGCAGGGGAAAAAAAAAAAATCTCGTTTCTCTTTTTTTCAACACCTTTCAGAAAGGTGGCTCTAATTTTTTCTCCATGAGTCCCACATTAGTGCTTTCAAACATAGGCAGCATAATTTCCAAACAAACCCATTATCCAAATTGTAGTCCCTGGACCAATGGTGATCTGCAATATGCTGGCTGCACTCCCAGAAATTTAACTGCTTCCCAAGGATTTATTCTACTTGTATCAAGCTGTTAAATCATATTGAAAGAAGTATAAAAAATTAAAATACGGGACAAATCATCATATACTTTCTGAATGATGATTTTCTTTGGGAATAAACTCACAAGACCTTTAAGGGATCGCCAATGTAAAGGAACATTGTCCCTTAAGTTGTGGGTGATGGAGTTGGTTACCCGCCCAAGCCTAGATGGTCTGTCAGATCTTCTCTTATGAAGCAGTATATAACGGGAAGAAAGTGCCTTCCATAAAAATCTTGCATGAAATACAAACAGCTCCCACAGAGTCAAGTTCTGTATTGTCCATTTGAAGTTTCAGAATGGGAACAGGATTCTACTGTATATCTGGCAAGGCAACAAAAATGGTCATCTTGCCCGCATACATCTTTTTCTAGATACATAAGAGAGGAATCTCAATGCGTATTTTTGTACTTACATTGAAATACTTCATGCCTCTTGCTCAAGTTGACTTTTTCTTATAGAATATCCAAGAGATTAAAAATAAATCAACAAAATCATTTAAAAAAAAAAAACAAACCAACACAGCCAACCAGCCACCTCCAGGATCTAATGCACTGGACAATGCAGGGAAAAGCGTTAGCAGGTTACATGGTGTCAGTCAAACTGTCCTCAAAATGACTGACCACAGCTTGGAGGGTTAATCAGGACTGTGTTGCTAAGGATAGAAAGAAAAGCTACCTAAGCTGCTGGAGAAGGCTCTCAAATCCACTGGGGCTTTAGGCACAGTTTGTCCAATCCTTCTCTTGCTTGCGCCCATGTAACTCAGGTATAAATCTGACTCAGGGACACTCCTCTCCAGTCACACCAGAATAAGTGAGAATGCAGTCAAGGCCAAAGAGGTAACATCTTCCTCTTGCATAAAGGCCTGCAGAGAACTGGAAAACTTTCCTGAGCCACCCAGTCATCAACTCATCAACCCACCCACTCATCAACAACACTTTGGAATCAGATTTATCTTTTTGGGTAACTCCAGGGAAATCAATGGAGATAGATGAAAGATGATGGTAGCTCTTAAGGATTTGTGTATGTTTGTTACTTCTCCGCTGGTTTCTAGTCACTCACTCAGGACATAGATGACTGAGATTCATGGCAATTTTTCAGTGAGATATTATGTTAACAGGAAAGTCTGGTGAGTCCTAACCCAAATATTTTCGAGTTCATGGCAGATGTCAAAGTCAGAGTCTCAGGTGAATGCTCAGCAGCTGGATCACTGAGATTTGGGCATGAAATAAGGACAGACAAGTGACCTGTCAATGACAAACAACCGGAAATGGCTTGTTCTTTCATATTTCACCTAGGAGAGCCTTCCTGCTTTCTCTCACACTTCCTCTTTGCAAAGAAAACACATACACAACACAAAAAAATCGAACAGTTGGATTCAGGTACAAAACCAGTGGGAAACCTCACTTTTGTACGAACTGGAATTCCTGTCTTCTAGCAATATTTATTTATTACGTATGTAGCCATTGCGCCTGTGCACCAATATCACTTACAGCACCAAGCACCTTCTTTTGTAGAAAGCAATTACTTGCAGAGGGACCAGAGTCATAAAGGGCTTTCATTGGAAGGGCAGGGATTTGGGGATCCTGCAAGAATAGGTTCAGCAAGCTTTGCATCTCAGATACTTCACATGAATCTTCCCAGCGCAAGGTTAGTGTTTGAGCCATTACACACTCCTCCTTATACAGCATTGCTTTTCCACCTGTGGACAGCACACCTTTCAGGGTCCAGAGACCCTGGGATCCTTGACCCAGAAGAGCGAGGTCATCTCTCTGTAGGCTTGCATCTAGTATAAGAGGTCAACAGCTCTACTGGAAAATTTGTAGGAGTCCATCCATGAGAAAGACTGAACCCCCCGTGGAGGCCATTCTACTCCACCAGAACTGTCAGGCAGCCCAGACCCTAACTTTCCATTTCCCATCACAGTTCAAAATGACATCTCAAAAATACTAAACTATGGCAGGCAGGTAAGTCACACACTTCCAGATCCTATCAAACCTCTGCTATCCAACTTTACACAGAGCAAGATGTGACCGTGTGGTTGGGGATCCATTGTGAGAACCCTTAGCCAAAATCCCCTGAGACCCCCGATACATCTGCAGCATATGTCTTCACATCAGCCTTCACCTTCTGTCCCTCACGCTAGGCTTGTTGTCTCTGAGGGTTTTTTGCAGCCTTCTCTCTGCAGAAGAAGGAGAGGAATCCAGGTACCACTCTAGAAAGTGCCTGAGCTGAGGGAGGAGACCTGTCAGAGAACTTGACTCAATGAATTGAGCACCAAGTCTATAACCGCTGTTTGAAATGTGAGAAGGCCTTTATGAGAAGCATCCAGATTTGACTTCAATACTTTAAATTACCAAGAGTCTACCCTGCCCGGCAGAAACAGTTCCAGTAGTTAACCCCACTTAGTGCTAAACATCTGCGCCTTTTCTCTAACCTGGATATGTCTAGTGTCAATTTTTGTATGGCTTTTGTTGATAAATTAGTGTGCAGACTTTTACTGGAAGTTTCCCTTCCCACACAAGTAACTGTAGCTTCCATTTTTACAAAGTAATTTTTTCCAGACAGAATAAAAATTTACAGGTTGCCATTAATATTTGGAATGCAGTTGGTTGAAAACCCAGGTGTGTGTTCTAGTGAAATCATGAAGAAGATTATTTCAATTGAAATTTTTCCCAGAAAAGGTGGGAGTTTCTGGCAAGAAAGATGAATCATTTTTTTCTAAGATCTAATGGTGTTTCTCTAAAAAGACTCTTTTCAATTTGCTCTGTGCCCTTTTTGAGAAAGAAAAAATATTTTTTAAATGTCAAAGTGATCCTATTAACAAGGAGTATTTATGATCTGACCAAGCCAAAGTATTGTATGGAAAATTACAAAAGTTGAGACATTTGATTCATGAAAGAGAAGAGCATTGAATTGGAAGGCGGCACATCCACTTGCCTGTGATTATGTAAGAATTCCCTGCAAAAAAACCAGGTAGATTGTGTAGTTTTCCCTCAATGTGTTTGCTAGGTAAAATTATTAAAAATTAAAATTAAAATTTAAAAGGATTGTCAAACTCTGTGTAGGACTTGAAGTTTCTCATTGTCTGGAAAAAAGGTTTCTGATAGCCGACATTGTCATTCTGTTCCATGGCTGATTGAGCTTAAAACACAGAGCTCTTCTTCACCCAGGTCTTTGTCAGAGCTGGTGTTAAGTACAAGCAAACCCACCTCTTGGTAGGAGCAGTGCATCAGCAGCTGCAGCCATTGCAACTGTCCCTTGAACCACACCACTGGACCAGTAAGCTAGAAGCCATGCTGGAAGTGGAAGCCTGGCTTTGATAGCCATTCTCTGAGAGGAACATAGAATCATAGAATGGTTAGAGTTGGAAGGGACCTTAAAGACCATCTAGTTCCAACCCAACATGGGCACATCTGTCTAAGAGACTTTGGATTCATTGCATCTAAGATAATTTTTTTTTTTCCCTTCTCTTCTGGGATTCCATTGGGAATTAACCACATGGATACCTCCTCTATTAAGCTGTTCTGTGCCCATGTCCTCCTGTTCCTTACAGGTAAGGACAGTCAGGGTCCTGAGCAGAATCAAGCACAATGTTAGCTTCTCTCAAGCTGCTCTCATGGAATATACACTTACCCAAGGTCTCATATTGGTATCCGTGCCTATGATTTGGGTGGATTCTTACCCAAAGCACAGTGTAACAGAGGGGTTGTTCTTTGCAGAGCCCTAGGGCTGGAACGGCAGGGGCAGGGCAGTACTTGAGATGGCTACTCAGAAATCCTCGTTAGTGACCTGGATGGTGACAGAGGGCACCCTCAGCATGTTCCCCAGTAACACCAAACTGTTGGGAGCAGCTGATGTGCTGGAGGGCAGGACTGCCACTCGGAAGGACCTTGAAAGGCTGGAGAATGACCCCCAGGAGAAGAAAACACCAACCATGTGTCAGGGACAGAAAACCCTCATAGAATCATAGAATCCCCTAGGTTGGAAGGGACCTTTAAGATCATCAAGTCCAACCATCAACCTCATACTGCCCAAACCACTAAACCATGTTCCTCAACACCACATCTACCCGGCTTTTAAATACCTCCAGGGATGGCTATTCCACCACTTCCCTGGGCAGCCTGTTCCAGTGCTTGATGACCCTTTCATGCAGCAGCGCAGGCTCAGGCTGACTGATAGCAGCTTTGCAGAAATGGATGTGGGGGTCCCAGTGGACAAGAAGTTGAACAGAAGTCAGCAGTGAGCCCTTGTGGCAAAGAACGCCATCCACATACTGCAATGTATTAGCAAGAGTGTCCTAAGCAGTCCAAGAGAAGTCATAACTCTCTTCTGCTTGGCTCTTTTGAGAGCCCAGCTGGACACTGTGTCCAGGTTTGCACTCCATTGCACTGGCATACCAGAGATGGTCCAGCAGAGGCCACCAAGACAATAGGGTAAAATAGGAGCACATGATGTGCCAGGGGAGAGCAAGAGCACTAGAATTGTTCAGCTTGGAGAATACACTTGGAGGCATTCATATCATTGTCTATAACTACCTAGGACATGGCTATAGAGAGCCAGGTTCTTCCCAGAGGTGCATGGTAAAGCGCTAAGATGTGGCAGATACAAGTGGCAGCATGCAAGACGCCATTTAGGTATTAGAAAAAAAATTCTTCATGGTGGTGATCAAAGGCTGGGACCCAAGAGGTGGAGGAATAGTCAACCCTGGAGATATTCAAAACTCAGCTGAGCAACCTGATCTATTAGGCCTGGCTGTGAGTGTGTGGTTGGACCAGAGACCCTCCAAAGTCCCTTCCAGCCTAGTTTCTTCTGTGATTCAGCAAAGCTAAGGCAGCTTCTCCGAAGGATATCTGCACTTGCTTGACTCAGCCGTGTGTGGTAATTAAGATCTTGTTAAGTGCCAGTTTAATACGACACGTCCTTGGTAGCAATCTGAACTGTGACATCCTTGGAGATGTTTTCTGTCATCTGACAGAATATTCCACCTCTAATTAATTTCATATTATTAACTCTTCCCTTTTGTGATTACTGGATTTACTTCTAAGAAAACTAAATATTCATTTATACATGTGAGGCAGGTCCTAGTAGATAAGGTTTTCTGTTGATGTTTTGGGAGGTTTTGGGGGGGTGTTGGGGGGTTGGTTTAGGGTTTTGTGTTGTTTTTTTAAAGAACGTATTGCTTTTTCTATATTTGGGTCCATATCAGTTTGAAACAAGTCAATCTTCAAAGCACAGCAGTCGAAATTTTATTTCCAGCTACTGCCTTCAATGCAAAGGATTACATTGTACTTAACCTAGGTAATCAAGAAGCCCAGCTTTCTGGAGGATAAGAATTAGTCTCAGGGATCAGGTTCACCTACAGCAAATCTCCCTCCTATTCTAGATGCATTATCTAATTAGGTTTTCAGCCATCAACCACGGGTGCAAAGAAAGAAAACCCTCTGAAATTGCTAAAAAATTAGGTTTTTTTCAATGTTCCTTACTTTTAGAAACATTTATTCTGTAGATGTCTCTACAGTTGATACATCAGTCTTCATGGACTTAAATTATGAACTTGAGTCCCTTCAACATGAGATAAAATACAGCTGAGAAACATTATTACTTTGCCAAGAGTCACCCTCACTGTGCAAATAAGTGCATTTATGAAGTTGAAGACCAAAGCTCATGGTATCAGTAGCGGTTCAGAGAACAGGGATTGAGCGATAAAGACCTGGTTACAGGATTGGAACCTCAGACTGGACAGACCTTACCAAGGTTGGTTCCTCAGCGCTATACTGAGACTTTGTTCAAACTCCTGAGTTTGGGATTTGCTCTCTACTTAGGAGGACACATAAGGATAGTTGTACACGAGTACAAAGTAATAAAACAAGATGATGGACAGCACGCAGAACATCTGTTATGTTCTCTTGGTGAGCAGAAAGAGACAGGGACATGGTGGTCCCCGTTCATTATTCCTTCCCCTACATGTCCTGTTGTCTCCCATCAGTCAGTTCTCCAAGTTCCTCAATACAGTTGTACTGCAACAGCTCGCCGGGATGCTGTTAGTCACAGTCCACTGTGAAATTACAGCATTCTTCCACTGAAGGGAGCAGAGAAGTCCTAACACAGAGGACCGGTTTTCTTTTGCCAAAGAAAAGTAGGATTTGCCTTTCCCAAAATGAAGCCAAGGTCTTAAGAAACCAGAGGCAGAGAGGCCAGTTCTGCCACACGCTGTTCGACACCCAGCTGGGGTCTATCGAAGTACCAGCTCGGTGACCCAGCCCTGATCACACCCGCTTCTGCAACAGGAACTGACGACAACGGTCGCATGGGGGTGTTTCAGACCGCACACAGTTCAGCTCCGCCAACAGTTCAGAAATTGGGGACAACGCTTTTGTTTCAGAGGGTATTTCTAGTGCCGTAGCCAGGCATTTCCTAAGAGTATTGCTGTTTTAAAGATCCAGGATTTTAGGTAAACTTTACTCACATTTCTGGCAATACTGGGGAGAATAACTTTGCATTTCCTTTTGAGGTGGGCTTGAAGTTTTATGTCCAAGCTGATCTGCATGTTTGTGCCAGGAAACTGATAAAGAGATGTGCTATTTATCACATCAGGTGGAGGTGAAAGCACAGCAAGATCGGAGCAGCTTACCAAGTTCTGAGCCAGAAACCTGGAATTGACACAACTGACTACAGGAAAGGAACAAGATCACAAGAACTTATATCACGGAATCATAGAATAGTTTGCTTTGGAAGGGACCTTTAAAGGTCATCTAGTTCAAACTCCCCTGCATGTATCACAAAGATTAAGTATGTGGTGAGTAGGCTGTTAGCAGTCCTTGTGTCTTCTCATGAGGACCATCTGGTATGCATGTCCCTTGATTATGTGATCACAGCCACACAAGGTGGCTCTTCCACCTCCCACGTCTCATTCCAGGTCGTTTCCATCTCCAAGGAGGACATAAAAGCTCAGGAACAGAAGAAGTTTCATAGACAACCAGATGAGATTTGCTAGGCTGGTTCACTTATATGCACCCACTCCCCTCAACAACCCAAGCTTTGTCCTGTTGTCCTCCAGTCTATGGAGAGGAATGAAGACAGAGGCTGAGCAAAGCTGAATAAGTGAGTATCCAGGAAAGCAAAAGAGCTGTCTAGAGTGAGCAGCTGAAGAACTAGGAATATGCACAAAAACCAGGACCTGAGGCAGGACATGCCTAAAAAGTGATACCCAGGTGCCAACTACTCAGAGATGAACCAAGAAAGTCACCACGAGCTTTGAAGGTGCTTCAGTCTACAACTGGATGTGGACACGAGAGCTAAAGGCTGTACCTGAACAGAAGAAACTCATTGTAGGTTCCAGCAACTGCAGGTGTTGGAAGCTTTTTTCCCAGTTTCCATGCAATGCCACTCCGAACCTTCTTCCTGAGGACAGTGCCCAACTCTGCAAAGACACAGGCGCTTCATTGCACACATCTCCCGACTTCAATGTGGGACTACTTGCACCCTAGTGTTCTCATCTGCCGTAAGGCACAAGCTGATTTCCTCTACACCATGATCATTTCCCAGGTTTACATGTCTCAATTTTACATTTCCAACAAATCATCTACGTGAGATTACTAGTATTCTGATATGTGGCATTGGCATTTTTTCCAATACGAGTCTCATTTTTCTGACCATTTCTAAGATTTCTAGGCCTCTCCATACTGTTTCTTTTTCCTTTCCGATGCCTGTAGTTCCTTCCAAATGATTACTGATTTTCCCTAATGCAATTTTTGCACTCTTAAAAAATTATTTCAAAATATATTAAATCAAATCAGATACCTCCACATTTCAACAGGTATATTCTTTCTCTCTCACTTTTTCAATATGTTTATTACCGAATCTGTGGACAGCTTTTATTCACCTAAAGATGTGTCATCTAAAACCCTTTGAAATAATTTTCTAAGCCAAATTAGGCACTGTATAAAATTTGATAAGCAGTAGAACCAGTCAAGCTTTTCTGGCATCTTGTATTTATTTGGCCTTTTCTCTACAATTCTTGTATTATACAGCTGTACAGTTATTTCTGCCTCAACATCTGTTCCATTATATTAGAAGACACAATGTCTCACCTGGAGTGACTCTCTCCTTTTGGCTTTGAGTAGCAGGGAAAAAAAAAAAATCAGGATATTTTCCCAGCCCTTTCTCCTTTATTCATCCCAGTTAGCATCAGTTGCCTTTGGGAAGCAATACAGTTGGTTTCTCAATTCATTCTCTAATGTCCAACATGCTTTCTTATTTTTTTTCCAAAGATTCCTCCACTTGTTCTTTATCAATTATATTTTTTTATAATGACTTCCTTCCTAACTTTAAATCCTGTCCAAACTACTGTAGTTTTCTTCTTTAGGAGAGATTTGTTTAAAAGGCACTCAATAACTCAGCCAGTTTTGAATCATTGTCCTCTTTTTTCATTTATTAATGATCTTGCTTTTTCTGCCACTTTCGCTCTACCCCCAAGACTTACATCCTTCCAATTTTACTTATTCTTGGTTTTAATTCATGTCAGCAGAACTTTGGCCTCTCATCAAGGGTAGCATTGCTGATACTGGTACCCTGGCCAAAGTCTAAATTTGGCAATTTCTGCAATTTTTGCTTACCTATGCTTTTAACACAATAAACTGTTCTTTCTTTTCCCCATCTATTGAACCTCAGTGCCAGTTTCTCAGATCAGATGAGTCAGCAGGACTCACTGGAGCTCACGGGATCTGTTGGGATTAGCGCTTGTGAACACCTGCTCCTTTCGGGCACTGTGCAGGAGCAGAAGGGACAATGCTTTCTCTCTGCCGCCAGCTGCAGGACAATTGTTGGTATTTCCTACATACATGCTCCTTCCCAGATGTGTTGGGGCCATTCTGGAAGAACAAAGTGTTGTGGTGGGGTACTACGGTCAGGTGGCTCCCCAACGGCTCAAGCCAAAACAGGGTCAGAGAGATCATGTGCAACCAAGGAGCAGGGAACAAGGATCAGCCAGCGTCTGGGCACTGTGGGACACATACATCCTAGCAGGATACTTTGGGCTGGATGTGGATATCTGTGTCTCTACTTGAGACAGTCACTCCAGGCTTCCTTCAGAGTCACCAGAAAGATATGGTGTCTTTTAGGCTGTGTTCATCTCATCTTGAACTGGATGTCTCAGATGAACTAAAGCTATTGTTTCTCTCCACCATCTGGAAAAGAAGCTCAAGGTGGTGAACACAGATGGTGACAATAAGGATGGTTCATCAGATGCATATCATTCCTTGTGTCCTGTTTCTAATTTACCAGAAATGAATACTTGAAATGCTAACAAAGAAGGGGGAGGAGGGGGATTCTCCTTGGCTGACACTGACCCTTCAAAGAACATTTTTAAAAATACTTTTTTAAAATTGGATGGAAAAGAATTACCAGAAATGAATACCTGAAATACTGGGGAGAATGAAGGTGGGGGTGAGAGGGTGAAAGAGGGCCACATTTTCTCCTGGTTTGACCCTTCAAATAGCATTCTCTTGATGTTTTTGAGAGATGAGAAGGTAAAAAAGCCATTTTAAGTTAAATGAAAAATTTTGCTTCACTTTATTTTTCTTTTTACTCTTTCAAAACAGCTGGAAAAGAGTTTGTAAAAAAAAAAAAAAAAAAAAAGAAAAAATGAGATTTCCTATTGAAACATTCAAAACTTCATGAGCAGAATGGTTTGGGTCCTTTAAAAGACTCTACATTTGAACTTGACGTTAAAAAAAACAGCTAAAAAAAGCCATCTCCTGCCCATCCTCTACTTGAGCTGCAGTTGAGATCCAGCTCTCCTCCATTGTAATGGACACCACGTTTGCTAGCCTCAGTCTGCTTTGTGAGAGACTGGCCATCTTCTGCTGCCTTCCCTCCACATGTTCTCCAAATGCCCTGGTACTTTTTCCATATCCTCGTTCTCTCTCCTGTTGACGTCACGCTCCCTGTGATGTCAGCTGGTGACATCGTTCTCCACATTGATGGTAGCAGGTGTAACTCTCCAGTGCTGGGTCTCTCCTACTCTTCTTCTGAGCTCTTTCCCAGATGTGAGGCTGCCAACTCATTTATCGCGGTTAAAAGAACACCTCCTTATCTTTCACCACAAACTCTTCCCTCCCCCAGCCCTCCTTGCTGTGAATAACCCGCACTCGCACAACAGTCAAACTCACAATCTCCGCGTCGTGTTCAACACCTACATCTCCTTCACACCAAACACTCGTATCTGGACTGTTGCCAAATCCTACAGATTCTTGAGTGTAATCTCTCCAAAATCTCCTGGCGTTCCTTCCTGGTAAAACACCTGTCTGTTTCTGAGTCAGCTTATCTCAACCTTTATAAACTTTACCAGCTTTCACAATATTACACAAGGTCTATTCAAAATCCTGCCTATAAAACTCTTTGCTTCTGCAATCTGGTGGTTTCCCTCTGTTTTTCCATGTTTTTACATTTGCCCTTACCACCCTCATCAGCTCTGAGGATCTTCACCTTCTCCTTTCTTGCTCCTGCCTTTCCTGAAGATTTCCAGGGTTGAACAGTTCAGCTTGCACTTTGCAATCCATGGAGTAGAAAGTGTTCAGATACTATGATAACAGGTGACATGTGAAAGCGTAAGGAGAGATGTAGTCCTCCTTGCTGCTGTGCACCTCCCGTCCCCGGCCTCATACCCATCCTAAAAACACAGATCTTCTAAAACACGTAGGAGTTAATGCAAAGCTTATACAACTCCACAGTCATCACTCAGCTCTTCATCACCACCATTTCCCACCCTACATCTGATCCTGACCTGGATTCAGACGTGGACGCTGTCCCATTTGTCCTGCCTCTCACTCAAAGGCAGATGTGATAAGAAATCGCAAGATTATTTATTAAGAGGCTTTGCGAGCCTTTGAGGAAGCTTAGAGTGATAGCGCGTTGAAGTGGGTAAATGAATCCCCAACAAAAAGGGAATCAGTCTGGAAAAGTACTGTAAAATGTACCTAGGATTACTTGTGCTGATTTTTTTTCCCCTGGATTGGCCAAGTGCCACATTTTTCTGACTTCAGTGTTCACTTTGCCTGAACTTTAATGGCAAGAGCATCTGCCAAATGTGCTCATGGGCTTGTTGAGGTGCTCATGGAGGGCAAGTCAGAACTACCTCCCTGCAGGACCTCATGGCCAGATCTCGGTGACACAAGATTGGCTTGTGCAGTCAAGAAACAAGGACGACACTAGGTGACTAAGCCCGGTCAGCTAATGCAGAAAGAATGCAAATGTGAAGAAAACAAGCCACTGAGCAAGAGAAACCCGTGAGCAGTTTGTGTGCGATAATTCCAAATAAACTTTCATGCAGCAGTGAGCGTGCCTTCAAGTAGTTA
>VYXH01005660.1:18450-45489 GCA_013397275.1 Burhinus bistriatus | reverse complement strand
AAAAAAAAAAAAAATCCACCAAACTTGTAAGTTATTGAACCAACTGCTGTGGCTGTCAGTTACCTCTTATGTTTGGGATATATCTCATTATTGTATAGGTGCAGCTTTAGTTACTGCTAATGTGTTTCTTCCTAGTAACTCTAGATCAAATATTCTAAATTACACACCTGGAGGTTATTTTTATTACCTGCTACAGCCTTTCTTGCTTTCTGGGCTCTGAAAGGCAGGCTCTGCTCTTCTGTCACTCCCAGTGCTACCCAGTGCAATCCGGCACAGCAGTCGGAGGTTAAATGGAATTTGTACATACCATAGACTCATAGAATGGCTTAGGTGGGAAGGGACCTTAAAGGTCATCTAGTTCCAACCCCCCTGTCATGGACAGGGACACCTCCCACTAGACCGGGTTGCTCAAAGCCTCATCCAACCTGGGGATTATATATCTCCACAAGGCAGCAAAGAAGCCATTTCTCACTCTCATGGCTTTACTGACTACACCAGGCTCACAAAGCCTAAAAACACGTTTGTTTAAGGAGTAGAACTGGCACAACGTGGTTCTGGGATATGCATCAGATCTGTTGAGTAAGCAGATATCATTTCTACAGATTTATTGCTCCTTTGGATTCCAGCAGTGCTCTGAGGCTGCTGCTGAGACGGCTGACGGTAAACACACATGTTGGGACATCCACACCACCAGCCAGCACTGGCCCAGGCTTGCTGTTGGGAGCAGACCTGCCCACCACCATGCTGTGATCAGGCATGCGTGCACAAAGAGGCCACCTCTGCTCTCTGGGTGCCGTAACATGAGCCAACCTCTCTTTGGTGGGCAACATCTAGGTGGTCCTGCATGTGCCACCACCAGATATCCAAGCCTGGCTCCTTCCAAGCATTTTGTAGATGCTGAGACCCAGGTGAAGCCCAGCACATAGCACAGAGGGTGGGTAGAAAGCAGGCAGCTTGGAGAGCCTGCATGGTTAGGCTCTCTCTCCATCTCAGAGTTGTACAGGCACAAACCTAAGTCACAGTCATGGTTCCCAGAGCATCAGACAGAAGAAGCGGACAAAGGCTAAAAGGGAAACTGAGGTACTGACAGATCAAGTGACTTGCCCAGTACCACTTACATGGCCATTGGGATGGCACTAGGAGCACAACCTTTGTCTCCTTGGTCCCGAAACAGTGATTTACACTGCCCCATTAAGGCAAAGAGAATGGGATAACACCAATTTCTGACAAAAGTGCATTGTTTCCGGGTGAGCTGCTCTGAAACAAGCACGGAAGGATTTGCAATGCCATCTCAGTAGCCCACCTCTCCTGCTAAGCCTTTAAGCACACGCAGAACCCTTCTCACGTCACCCAGGGCACCAACATCAGTGGATACGCCTCAGAAAGTGAGGCAACAACCAACTTCCATGCCCTGCAGGAGGAGGAAGACTGAGGATAACACTGGACAGCCACAAGCCTGCAGGATGCCGACAATTTTGAGAGGTTTTGGAGAAAAGCAACAAAATGATTGAGGGGTTGGTTAGATGAAGGAGGGGAAGAAAAAAAAAAATAAAAAATGAAAGCACTTAATATACGTTGCTCGGCCAACTAATGCCTGAGGGAAAATAAAAGAGCTGGCAGGCAGGAGGGAGCTGAGAGCCAAGGAAGAAGTAGGATCTCCATTGTTAAGAGCTCTCAGGCCTTGTAAGTGAACAATGAGGAATGACTGCGTGCTGCAAGCCAGGAGATAAGTCAGGCTGAGGGGAAGCTGATGAGTGTGGGCACTACACAAATAGATGAAATCAAGTCCTTTCTGAAACAACATTTTTGGCACTAGCTATGCCTGGGTCTTGATTTTCTCCGGTGTTTTTCATTCTCTATGTGGCCAAAATATTAAGGCGCTAATTCTTCCCAGGCGTGCAGAGGAGCCGCTTAATGTAGAGCAAGAGGGTATAAATAGATGTGATGGGATAAAACTGAGAAAAGGGCAAGTGAGGTCATTTAGATTGGAATAATCTTCAAATGAGTAGTGGAAGCTCCTTCTCACAGGTTATTTAAAACTAGACTGGGGCGGGGGGGAAGAATGTTGTTTTCTTTTTTTAAAGGATAGTAGACTTTAGAGAAAAAAAAAATATTGCCCTGTGAAGGGAAGAGAGGAAGAGATCCATTGTTTACCTCTCCAAACTGATTTTTTAGTATATTAAAACCACCTAAGCTGTATAAGTGACATTTTACACTTGAATGTGCAGTTTGTCCCTCTTTTCCGTTAATGGGCACAAATTAATAACAACAACAATTGATAGCAATAAAATTCACCTATTGGCCAATGATTCACATTCGCCAAGGCACAATAAGAAGACAGCCATGATTACAAGGAAAGAAATTAAAGAGATGAGGAAAAAAAACCTATTAAAGCTCCAAAGGAGAGCCGAGGGACATGCAGTGAAGTAGGAGGGAAAGAAAACAACAAACAAACAAAAAAACCCAGCAAGAGATGGAAACATTATCTTGTGCCCTCAGTTGCTGTAAGGAGCAACTGGGGGGGACTAGAAGATGTAGAAGATAAATACCAATCAATCACCATCACAACAATTCCTAGTGACTATAGACAGGCCAAGAACCTACTGTAGTTTCAGGTGATCAAAAGCAAATACAAATCTTGGTCCCAACCCTACAAGAACAGTTACACAGAATTATGGCTACCTGGTAATATTCACAGAATCATAGAATGGTTTGGGTTGGAAGGGACCTTTAAAGGCCATCTAGTCCAGCCCCCCTGCCATGAGCAGGGACATCTTCAACCAGATCAGGTTGCTCAAAGCCCCATCCAACCTGGCCTGGAATGTTTCCAGGGATGGGGCATCCACCACCTCTCTGGGCAACCTGGGCCAGGGTCTCACCACCTTCAGCGTAAAACATTTCTTCCGTATATCCGGTCTAAATTTTCCCTCTTTTACTTTAAAACCATTACCCCTTGTCCTGTCACAACAGACCCAGCTAAAAACTCTGTCCCCATCTTTCCCATAGGCCCCCTTTAAGTACTGAAAGGCCACTATAAGGTCTTCCCGGAGCCTTCTCTTCTCCAGGCTGAACCCCCCCACCTCTCCCAGCCTGGCCTCCCAGCAGAGGGGCTCCAGCCCTGCCATCATCTGGGTGGCCTCCTCTGGCCCCGCTCCAGCAGGTCCATGTCTCTGCTGTGCTGAGGCCCCAGCGCTGGAGGCAGCACTGCAGGGGGGTCTCCCCCGAGCGCAGCAGAGGGGCAGAATCCCCTCCCTGGCCCTGCTGCCCACGCTGCTGGGGATGCAGCCCGGGATGTTATTTTTTCCATAACAGACAGATGAAACCAGGTGGGTTTTGAGCAAGAGCCAACTGAGTATTGCCAGGTTTCTCTCTTCAAAGGCTCAATGACCTGCTGACCTGCGGTCTCCTGGTAAATTCATGTCAGTACTCTTCCTCTCTTCTGTGTTAATTCAGCCCCTACAGATATGTGGTCCTGACATTGTGAGTTTTCTAACACGATGTACAAAGACTGTAAATGAAAGGCCACAGCTATGGGATTAAATTCAGTGCCCTGTACTATTCAAGGGGTCAAATTTGATGATCTAAATGACCCTCGTATCATCAACTATACGAACCTCTCTTCAGCCCGAGAAATGAATTCATTTTTTAATGGTAATTCACTGAAGAACTGCCAAGGGTTAATGACCTGAGGCTTGTATTAGCCAAAAAAGCCACAAGCCCCCCCCTTTTAGCTTGTACTTAGAAAGACTGAGGGGTTGCCAACAAAAGAAAAAGAAAGAAAGAAAAAAACCCCACACGTGTGGGCTATTCAGATCTCACAGAGAAAATCAGAGCAGAAATTCTGGTTTAGACCCCATTTGGGATTGTGGTGAAAGTCACAATCCCCCTCACCAGGGACCAGTGTTGGATCACGCCTGTGACCAGCCTGGCTCCCTGCCTGGGCAGCACGGCTTAAAACAGACAGGAGGCCCCTCCTTGTGCACAGGAGCCCGTATCTTCTTATGGGCTTGATCCGCTCAATCTCCTGCTGTCCCTGCATAGCAGCAGGGACTTTAAGTGGCTGCAGCGAGTTATATCAGGAAAACTGGAATCTAGCTCTGGTTTGCTTGGGACATGCCTCAGTAAGGATAGACCAAGAGCCCACTGCAAGCCTCCCAGGAAAACACAAAAGCAGCCTTTGGAAATCTTCCAGGGATAACATCTGCATTGCTCAACAGAGCAAAATACAGCCACCAGCAATGCCTTGATCACATCAGCAACCTTCCCCCTAAGTATAAGTCTTATTTATCATGAGCACTTACTTCTCCTACATCTCACTTTCCTAGTAAGAATCATAGAATTGTTTAGGTTTGAAGAGACCCTTAAGATCACCGAGTCCAATCATTAACCTAGCGCATCCAAGTCCACCACTAAACCATGTCCCTTAGCACCACATCTACATGTGGAAGCAGTGGAGTCGCCATCCCTGGAGGTATTTAAAAGCCAGGCAGACGTGGTGCTGAGGGACATGGTTCAGTGGTGGTTTTTGCAGTGTGAGGTTGATGGTTGGACTAGATGGTCTTAAAGGTCTCTTCCAACCTAGGGGATTCTATGATTCTATGTCTTTTAAATACCTCCTGGGATGGCAACTCCGCCACTTCCCTGGGCAGCCTGTTCCAGTGCTTGACAACCCTTTCGGTGAAGAAATTTTTCCTAATATCCAATCTAAACCTCCCCTGGTGCAACTTGAGGCCGTTTCCTCTTGTCCTATCGCCTGTTACTTGAGAGAAGTGACGGACCCCCACCTCTCTACACCCTCCTTTCAGGGGGTTGTAGAGCGCGAGAAGGTCTCCCCTCAGCCTCCTCTTCTCCAGGCTGAACAACCCCAGTTCCCTCAGCCGCTCCTCACAAGACTTGTGCTCCAGACCCCTCACCAGCTCCGTTACTCTTCAAAGATGTAAGCTCTAACAAAGATGTAAGAAAAAAGGACAACAGAGCTGCTGAAAAGACACAATCAATACTACCATCAGACCTCCTGCTGCTGTCTGCTCTCCATCGCTCCAGCACCTCACTTGTTGCTCCTTTTCCCTGTGTTGACTCATAAGTGCGTAGAGGGAGAGAGAGAGGCACATTCAACTCACCACAGCGAAGGTAATCCAGGTACATAGCTTTGCTCAGGTCAATAATCCATCCCGGGTCAGACCTCCCTTGAGCGCTCACAGCAGAGATCAGAAGCCAGGCAGAGAAATCTCCCCAGTTTACGTTTCTCAGCCCTACAAATGAAAGATGGAGCACTTCTGCTAAGTCACTGCCTCCTCAGGGGGACAGGCCCCCACCTCCCTTCCCGAAGCTTTACATCTCTTCCCTTCTTGCAGTTTTCCCCACCGCCATGTGCTCCCATGCTCAACAACTTCTCCAGATAAAGAAACAAATGGGCTATTCTGCCTGAGGTAGCCACTTGGAATGGGATTAAGACGAGCAGAAAGGAGCTTACAGCTGGGCACCATCTGCAGTGACCATAATTAACTAATGAGGTTTTAAAGATGTTTTTTTCTTGTTCCTCATGCAAATCTGACGACTGAGAAATTTGCATCACTGTGTGCATCATGGTCTCTGCTGCTTGACATGCCTGACCCAGCGCCTCCTTCTCCTCTGTACACATGCATTCAAGTCATGAGCTTCAACACAGGGGAAAAGTTGGCTCCTGGTGGCAAAGGTTTTCTTGCTTTTTCTGATCACAAAGCCCAGGTTTTAAGTCTCCAGCCTGTGAGATGCAGTAAATAAATCAGATTAAATGATTGCAAAGGTCCCTCCCAGCCTGAAAAAAAACCCTCTTGAATGGCAAGAAATACCCCTCAGGATTCAAGACAAAGTTTCATATATTCCATCAGAGGATCTTAAAGGACATCTATAAATGACAAGGAATGACAAAAATCACACAACTTCAGACAGGTGAGGGGAAACATTATTCCTCATCCACCAGTGGGAAAAGAGGCATCTTCAAATTCTGGTAATTTTTCCACAGTCAGGCCAGGTGCAGACCACGAATGTCCTGATGCCCGCCTCAATAGCTTCACCCCAGACCATGCTTCCCTGCCAAAAGGCTCTCACACTTTTCTTAAATAAAAACGTTGCCTGGCCTGCAAAGCTGGTGTAGTCTGCAATCCCTGTTAATGATCATTCACCCAAAAAGTTTCCATCTTATGCTGAGCCTCCATTCCCACTTTCTCATCTGGGTTTCCTTTGGGTTGGACCACAAGCACATGGAGAAGATGGTGGCATGGCTGAGTGTCACCACAACCTCATATCGGGACACAGCATGGGTGGAAGCTACCTGACCAAATATGGGTGCCTGGACTATAGACCCTGTGAGTTCACAGCCTACGCTCCCTGCTCAGCGTGCTCCTCGGGGCACAATTCCTCACATGCTGTAGCTGATGTCAAAAACAGGTCAGATGATTCACCCTCAAGAGTGCCTCATTCTCTCGAGGGAATAAATGAAGTCTGAGATGTTAGCTCAGATACCAACCTCTGCCTCATAGATATCTAGAGTTAAATAAGGTGGGTGCCCACTCTCAGCTGGCCCAGTCATAGAGTGCACATGAGGATAAGCACTTTCCAAAAATTTTCTGTATCCTGGGTTGAAAGCAATTAGCTAACTGCAGTGTTGAATAACTACCACCCAGTAGTTGCTGCTATTCTTTTTGGTGGTGATTGGCAATCCTAATTGTGAATAATATGGCTTCTGTTACATTTTACCAGCAAAAACTTTGGTGATGCTCATCTTTTTCTCCTAAGTGTGAAATACTCTTTTAACAAGGTCAGATACCTTCTCACCCCACCTTGACTGCAGATCAGCTTCAGCCCAGCAGTGTGGGAGCCAGCAAATCCCAAAGAGGGGTTCAACGATCCGTTACAACTGAGCCTAAAGACACTCCGAGGATGCCTGGGAAATAAGTTAGGTTTGTGCTGAAGTAAGAAATACCACCGTCCCCCTTGGGAGTTGGTGTATTGTTGTTTGTTGTTTTTTTTTCTTTTGGGGAGGGAAAAATTATGGAATAAAACTGCAAATTTGGGAATTTCACCCAGGGGAAGACAGACACCTCTGGGCCCTCTGCTTTAGAGTGGGCTGAACCATTTTTCAGGCTCTATTGACCATGTCTCGTCTAGGAGAAACAACATCGTATGCAAGATGCATACAGTATAAGCATAAGGAGTTCAGTGTCTGCATTTATACAATGAATCCCATCCTTACTCCACGTGAGCTGCGGCCAAAAATAAGTAGTCTCAGCAATTACTACCTCCCTTCAGGTGCTTCTATTTCTTCTACATGAAGGGTGACACGGAGAGACCTCAGCCAGCTCTGAATTACCCTTGCAAGTGACTACTGCCCCACTGATGACAGACCAGAGGTTGTTTGCAATGTATTATTCATAGAACACTAGTGGAGCAGAGGGGCAGAATCCCCTCCCTCACCCTGCTGGCCACGCTTCTTTTGATGAAGCCCAGGATACAGTTGGCCTTCTGGGCTGTGAGCACACATTGCCGGCTCATGTTGAGCTTCTCATCTACCAATACCCCCAAGTCCCTCTCCTCAGAGCTGCTCTCAATCCATTCTCCACCCAGCCTATGTTTATGCTTGAGATTGCCCCAACCCAGCTGCAGGACCTTGCATTTGGCCCACCTCTCAAGGCTGTCCAGGTCCCTCTGGATGGCATCCCTTCCCTCCAGCATGTCGACCAATCCACATAGCTCGGTGTTGTCGGCAAACTTGCTGAGGGTGCACTCAGTCCCAACATCCATGTCACCGACAAAGATGTTAAATAGTACTGGTCCCAGTACCGACCTTAGAGGAACACCACTCATCACTGCTTGCCACTTGGACATTGACCCGTTGACCACAACTCTTTGAGTGCGGCCATCCAGCCAGTTCCTTATCCACTAAAAGTGGTCCATCCATCAAATTCTTGCCTCTCCAATTTAGAGACCAGGATATGATGCAGGACAGTGTCAAATGCCTTGCACAAGTTCAGGTAGATGACATCTGTTGCTTTTCCACCAATGCTGTAACACCGTCGTAGAAGGCCACCACATTTGTCAGGCACAATTTGCCCTTAGTGAAACCATGTTGGCTGCCACCGATCACCACCTTATTTTTCAACAGACGTAACTAGAAGAGAATCTAATTCTGCATGATTTGCCCAAAATAATACTCCAAAAGAAAGGTCACAAGAATAATGGTGTAAAAAGATTTTCGTTTTGTGTGTTGTACTCCTGCCTCGTTCCTCACCCTGTCCCATCTGAAACTTAAATCCCACCTACAGTGATGTCCAAAACGTAGCTGAAAACAGGGCTCACTCCAGACATGTGTGAGGCCTCCACATGTTGCGGGCTGTAACTTCAGGCAGGTGTCATGTTAAATCTCTTGAGGGATTGATTGCTGTTTATCACGGGAATGAGGAGAATGTCTCCAGCTTTAACCTGTGCAATGGCTTTGTAAGTTAAAGCTGCACATGATCAGCTTGACCTTATGCTGCAGTTGTTGACTGTTTTGTTTTTTTTTCCAAAAGAAGATTACACATGGAGCTGCTCAGAGTGGGACTTCCAGCACTTTTCTCCCCTAAGATTGTCTTAATAATTAGTTGTTTGTTATCATTAATTGCATTTTGGCAGCCTCCCTGGCTTATTTTACCTGTAAATCTCCGTGCAACTTCAAGGCCCTAATGAAAATGGACTCACCCACAGAGTTGGCTGCAGATTTTTTGATTAAGTGTTAAGGGAGAATTCAGGGAGGAAAAGGCATTTTGGAAAACGTGTTAGTTTTGAGAAAACTTCTTCTGGGAACGTTTCTCAAATTCAGGGCAGAACCCTAGTCAAATCTACAGGGGAGAGAAAACACCCAGGGTGGATAGCTATTAACCCAGATTTGAGCCTTTTTTATAAATTAGGAATCGCGCTGCAGGTCCCAGCTCCACACCACAGTGGCTGTCCTGACCCTGCTTCCTCTCCGAATAAAGAGTCCTGTAAGGTCCTGAGCCCAAGAAAAAGCCACCATGCTCACCTGCATTGAGAGTGAAAGGCAGATGAAATAGCGCATTAGAAGTGACACAGCAGCAGGTCATGCAACAAACCCAGGCATCCCCTTTTCCAGTCCCCCTCCTCAATTCACGAAACCCCTTTTCCTCACAATGAGAAATCAGGCTGTTTAGCAGAAGACAGGAGAAATTTGCTGACGGGGAGAACCTAAGCTCTTTGACTCCCATAAAACCTTTCTTACGTTCGGATGTTATTAGCACCTGTTTCTAATCTATTTTTTAAAGGTTTTACGCTTAACAGCTGAAATTGCCGAGGGTGTTAGGTCTCACTCAGAAAAACCGAGTACAGTACAGTTGGGGTTCCTTTAGGCAATTCACTTACTCCCTGTTCGCAAAGGAATATAAGCCAGCACCTCGTTTCCAGGAGGTGCTTAGCTTCGTCCTAGGTTGTCTTCCGCTGAATAGGGCCTCATTTTCTCTATATAGCATTATTTTATATGTAGTGAAAGGATCTCCATCGCAGCCTCCCAGAGGTATTCATCAAGAGGTAATTGTGCTGCCCAGCCTGCAGAGCAGAAGAGAACGAACATAGACCTCGTTTGTCTCAGTTATCGTTTACTGCTCTCTACCAAAATAATTCCCAGAACTAATAATGCTCGTGGCAGTCCTCGTGTATATGGTGATATGTCAATACTGGATAATTTTAGGCAGACTGTGCTTAAGGACTGGTTTGCTCAGATGATCCCAACTGTGGATGATCAACTTCTAGGAGGACTATGAAGCCTAGGTGTTACCAAGACTATACGAGGACTTCTGGAGAGTACAGAAACTTAGGAAATACAGCTGCAGGCAGACCTCTGTCCCAGCTGCAGCAGATCCCTCTTGCCCATTGATACTAAATTTATTTATTTGCTAAATCTCTTCTCCTTCCTCACCAAACATACTTCCTACTTCAACATTGCAGGGTCACTTGAAAAAGCTTTTCGTTTTTTCTTGCGTTTTATTAAAAAACACAGAAACATCTGAAAAAAAACCCCAAAAAAACTAGGAAGCCCAGCTCTGTCCTGAAACGCAGATGTATAAATGCATGAAACTACTGGGGTCAGCACGAGTGAAAATGAAGTTACTCACTTGCCCTCTGCTCACTTTCATAAAACAGCTCTGGATCTGTGCTGCTGGGGGTGAGGGAGGAATTTAGCCCTCAGCACCTGAAGGGATTGTCACGTTATTAATTCAGGCCAGAGACAGAACAGATTAAATTGATAAAAAGGCACAAATGAAGTCAAAATCATGGCCTGAAGTTTATTACAAGGGTGTTGCTACCCCTAAGGTGGGAAGCACCTTTCTGAACCCAGGTAGCTGGCTTTTTGGAGCCAGGCCGCAGGTAATGGCCGTGCTGTCTTCTGCTGCCCAGCAGCACCAAAAAGACTAGACCCATCACAGTGGAGAGCGGGGAGGCCAAAACCACAGGTCTCAAAATGCCGATCGCCTTGGAGGCATTTGACTGGCAGGACAGTGAGGTTACCTTGCTTTGGGCCGTTACAGAGATAAGAGATGGCTGTGGGATGCTCGAGCATCCCCCCAGACCCAACCTTCTGTCTAAGAGCAACCCCAGGCTCCTACTGGGGTTGTGACCACAGCGGGAGGTCTGAGCAGGACCCTCCATCATCAGCGTCTCTTCTGGGTGAAGCAAAAGGAGAGCTGGAGGTTTGCCAGGCTTTTGCTGCGCTTATCTTATCTCGGCTGGAGCGCAGCCTCTGACATATCTTCACAGGTTCATCTCTGAGCGCTGTGACACAACCGGGCAGAGCCTACCGGCTGATGGTCAGGGTGATATCTCTGCCCCAGTCCAACACGCCTGCCTTTACCACGCTCTCTGTGAGGTGGGCTCTGAGATTAGGATCTCAGGTCGCCGTTGGGAGGTAGCTGAAGTACCACAAGCCTTGTTGGTCTGAGGTGAAGGTCTCTGGCCTTACAGCAGTTACATCTGCAGTGGGTAATGGTAAGGGTTCTCAGGACTGGGGTTTTTCATCCTCCAAGGTGCTCTCTCTTGCTCCGGAACAGACTATACGATGCAGAGTGCAATCGGTGCAATGCAGAACACAAGGGCAAGAGATGATAGACCTTTCCTACTAATCTCCTTGTACCCAAAAGCCATATAAGAGAGAACTGCCTTATATGCTAAGGAATTAATGTATTAGCACTAAGAGCATTAGGGATTTGATTAGTACTGTAACCTCCACAGCCCCACACACCACATGACCGTTCTTTAAAGGGCTCCATACGTGCCTGGTCCTTGTGCCTTCCAGCAATCATTCATNGCCCCAGCGCTGGAGGCAGCACTGCAGGGGGGTCTCCCCAGAGCAGACAGAGGGGCAGAATCTCCTCCCTGGCCCTGCTGCCCACGCTGCTGGGGATGCAGCCCAGGATATGGTTCGCCTTCCGGACTGCAAGTGCAGCTATACTAAAATGCAGCCGTGTGTCAGCAACAGGCTTGATGTCTCCTGTTCTCCTTAGATGATGCAAACTCCTAGCAGGAATCAGCTGTTTTGCAAGCGGTTTTGACTGATTCCTAGAGCCATACCATAACACTTCCACTTTGAGGTCTTGCCTTCAGTCCAAAGGTAGTTTCTGCAAAGCAGAGCTTTTCATGGTTATTCTTTTTCCCTACAATTTCAGCTCCATCAGCCTAAATTCATCCAACAAAGCTCTAGGCATTTACAGAGTAAATGGAGATCTTCCTTAATGAAGATCTTTGCTGGGAAGAATTCAGGCCATGCAGAGGAGGTGGAGGGCTTCACATGTGGAAAGCTCCTGTATTCTGAGGAAAGGTGCATCTTTCTCTAAATCTGAACCTGAAGATTTGTCCCCGGTCATATCAACACACAGGGAAATCTCTCCCACCCATCCCAGGAGCTGCTTGCTACTGTGAACACTTTAAACTCCAAAAAGTGCTGATGGAAATGATACTGCTGAGTAAGACACCAATATCTCCAGTGGTCTCCTGGCTATGCCAGAGACTCCGAATGCTCTAGCACATGCTCTGCAACTGGGACACAAACTCTTACTTCAGCTCACCTGATCGGCTGCCATGGTTAACCAGAGGATGTAGGAGTCGAACGCACCAGGCAACCTTTGGGTAAATACCCCTTCTTGTGCTGGAGAATGTCCTGCGTTCTCTGGGAGGTACACACAAATGACCACAGGAGCAGCTATTCTGATAAACACAGGGACTGGGAAGGGAGAGGCATAGAAAGGTGGATAATCTCAGATTCCAGACAAAACCATCACTGAGTCTTTGGTTTAGAGAGGAGGGATAAGGATAACCATGATTTGCTCGCTCCAACATTTTCATCCATCGGTTTTGGAGATGCAATACTGCTACAGAACAGAAGATGACATCTCTACTAGGAAACTAAATGGTGCTTGTAGTCATTTTCTGGTCCTGAGGCCAACTATCAGAGCTGGCAATGTCCACAGTATTAAACTTCCTCCAAAATAAGGTGAATGCTTCCTAACTGTCGGGGATTGGGGATGGTCTTTGGTACGTGCTATCCCCCAGCCTGAGCCTGGGACTTACGCGGCCTAGACCAAAACCAGACCTGGGACTGTGCTAACTGCATATAATTGAGTTGTCTGTTGCCTGGGCCCTACTGGTGGTTACTTTACTGTTCTCAGCATGACCACTTTTTTGGATTCACAGAGAAGATAAAGCTGGACCCTAAGAAGAAAGCAAGGAACATGACAAAGAGGCTGGAGAGGGCTGAACCCTGAGGAAGGGCAAAACTGACTATGGTCAGGGTCTCAGTTGCCAGAGGGGGTGTGAATTGGTGCAGAAATGTTTCCCCAAGGAAACACTACTGCATGCAAAGTGGAGGCTCCTTGCCTACCTACCCCCCAAACTTGGCCTTCTTGGAAAAACTTTTAGAGGAATAGATTTAATCACAACTCTGGGACATTTGACATGTTGAGGAAAAGTCACCTGGATTTCTCCTGGCTGTACTGAAAAGGGAAATGCCTTAAAACTCCCCAACACAACAACATTCCAGGAAACATCATGTGTCCTTTGGGGATTCAAAATCCACTGTGTCAGCTACTTCACTGAACCTCTGCTCTTCCCCGGCCCTTTTTCTTTTTTTTTCTCCCTCTCATTTTGTTTTCACCTTCAGGGATGCGTTTAGTTCATTTTCTTTTCATGGAATCACGGAATCAAGGAATTGTTAGAGTTGGAAGGGACCTCTAGAGATCATCTAGTCCAACTCCCCTGCTGACGCAGGAATGCCTAGAGCACATTACTCAGGACTGCATCCAGACGGGGCTTGAAAATCTCCAGAGAAGGGGACTCCACCACCTCCCTGGGCANTAATTTACTATCTACCAGGACCCCCAGATCCTTCTCCTCAGAACTGCTTTCCAGCAGGTCCACCCCTAGCCTATACTGGTGCCTAGCATTCTTCCTCCCCAGGTGCAGGACCCTACACTTGCTTGTGTTGAACCTCATTAGGTTCTTCTCTGCCCAGCACTCCAGCCTGTCCAGGTCATGCTGGATGGCAGCGCGGCCCTCTGGAGTGTCAGCTACCCCTCCCAGTCTGGTATCATCAGCAAACTTGCTGAGGATACACTCTGTCCCCCATTTCACCCTAGAAATAGACAATAATGGGAGCTGATAGTTTTCTAATCATAGAATCATATAATAATGGGGCACCAGATCTTGGCTCTGGCTTCCCAAAGCCTCTTGCAGAGCCCAAAGACCCCTCATGACCACAAAAGGAGTCACTGCAGAGGGATGGGGTGCCAGCTCCTGTGGGAGCTCCCAGGGTGGGAGCCCTGCAACCAAGTTTGAGATCTGCAGTCCAGTGCCCACCTGGATGTCCTCTACAACAGCGGTGAGGAAGACAAAGGAGCTCCTCAAGGACATGAAAGGAAATGGAAGACTGACCTTGTGTGGTCCAGGATATGCTGTTTGCCCATTGTATCTCCCCAGGTGAGGGAAAGGGATGAGAGGAGACCAAGACCAGCACTAGAAGAAATAACCCAAATTGTGCACTTTTGATGCACAGTTTTCATCTGAGCATTGAGTGATTTGTCCCTCCTCCAGCATGGTGGGTAGTGAACCAGATCCAGACCGTGGATGGCCTCGGCTCAGGTCCCTTTTGGGTAAGGCAACAGTGGATGCCTTTAGGCCAGTACAGGAAACCCAGCCTCCCAGCCTATGCACAGCCCAGCACCAACAGTCTTCTCTATCCCACCATGAGTCCTACATGTGGGCTTCCTGAAACAGCACCATCTGACCTCTGCAGCCTGGTCATCCCCAGGTTCATCCCACATATATTTAAGACCTTCCCAAGGTGTCTAAGTAAGGTGTGTTGCAACCTTTGGTTCTTCCTTGCCAGTGGAAAAGAAAAGATGCCTCCAGAGAGGGTTTACGTAAAGAGTGTGGGATGGTTAGCTCAAAATCCAGGCCATAGCAGGCAGATGTCGTTTCAGACAGGGAGTACAATTCGCATTGCATGCAAATACAGGCAGAAAAGTCCATGGTGGTCTGAGAGCTACCTCAAGCTGGGAAAAGCCTAGGAGTGAAGGGTTTGTTAGAGCTGTGGTTGCTGGGGACACCGGGAGCAGTCGTGCTCTGCAATGCTCCGGGCAAAATGTCTGGGAGCGCAGCCCGGCAGAACAAGTCTGGTAGGGTTGCTGGCATATTCATACTGGTGTGATCGGTATGAAATCATGCCCTCACCCTACCTCCCAGTGAGCTGCTGAAGAGCTTCCCTGTTTTGTAATAGAGATGACAACATCCATCCATCCCCTGCCAAGCTGGGATCTGAGTGGGACAGGTAAACATCCCTGCGCTCCCCTGAGGCTGGCAGGCAAGAAGGGGTCCTGCCCACGGCTCTTGCCAATGCGGGGCGAAGCGGTGCTCACCTCTACGTGTGCCTGTGGTTCGCTGCAGCAAGCAGCTTTACTCGACAGACATGTACTCGCAATATGGAGGTGTGGGAGAATTTGGAGGTGTGGGAGAATTTGCTTCTTCGTAAGACTGGCTCGAGCAACGTGGCTTTAAGCTCTGGTTTTGGACTCCGTCCAGACACTTTCCTTGTGCTGCCTTTGTCCCAACCTTTTCAAAGTAGACTTACACCCCATCAGAAGTGAAAAGTTAAATAAAAACCCGAGACTTCAGTCCTTTGTGTGGCAGCAAAAAATATTGCTACTGATTTTACTTGTATCTTATATTGCTTTGGATTTACATACATTCTTGGACATCAGGTCTAGATACAGACTGTCCATCATAGTAATATTAATCTAGAGTAATGAGATTACGGTTGAAAGAGCTACTATGGTTTTACACCATTGAAATTAATCCAGAATTCAACCCCTCCCTTGACACTGAGTATTATAATCATGTTGGGTATGACAGTGTGGTCAGGAGTGAGAAACTGGCTCTGCAGTTTTGTAGAAACCTGGCTACTCCACTGCTGCGAACCCCAGTGCAGACGGGTTCTTCCCAGTGAACAAGGGTAACTTTGTCTTCCAAAACCACTGTCTTCATTTGCTAAGCCTCCACCCCTGCTGCTGTAGGCATGTCACCACCTTGCCCAGCTCTGGCTCTTCACTGAAGTGGCCCCCAACTCTTTAATGAGAGGTGTGAAGATTCTTAATGGAGCATTTTCTACTCACTTCCAGTAGTGGAGTCACTGGGAACTTTGGCTGCTACTAAAACTAATGTCAAGTCCCTGGTACGGTTTCAGCGTGACCTTGCACCACTCCCAGAACCCATTCCCAGGCGTGCATCAGGAGTTAGCACAGGACCACCCTGTTTTGAAGGCTGAATTTGACAGTATGGTCATGGCCAAACTGTATTGGGTGAACCAAGGTCCAGAGAATGGACAAAGCACTGTTTGATCTACAGATATTGCAATAAACTTTTTTATGTTGCCTCTGTTAGTTGTGGCTTTGTTGGATATGAATATATCTGTATCTTGAGGGCTTTACCCTGCAAGAACCTCAGTTTGCATTGTCTTAGCAGTTTCAGAGCGGGCAAAACCACGCAGTACTTTGGTACTTTGAAGTATCTGCATTGTTATGGCCATTTATAAACATCATCAGGCGGTTTGTTACTTTCTCGCCCCCACTTGCTGACAAGAAATAAAGTTAATACTTCCCTTGTTTGCATATGAGATAACAGAGTTGCTTCACACCGCTGGGTGTGCCCAGTGTGTGCTCAGCACCGCTCTGAGCAGTGATGGGCAGTCACCTTTGACTGTGGAGCTTGCTGTGAACTTCCTTAAAGCTTCCCTTACGTCCAGCGTTAGGCAGAACACCTGCAGCTTGGGGCTTGTCCCGGGCTCTTCACAGAATCATGGAGTGCTGCCGTTTTGAAGGGACCTTAGGAGGTCTCTGCTCCAACCACCCCATCCAAAGCAGGGTGAGACTGAACTTAGATCCAACTTCAAAGTTATAACATATTGCTCGGGGTCGTATTCTGCTACGTTTTGAATATTGCCAAGGATGGACATCCCCCAACATCTCTGGGTACCTCCTCCAATTTTTGATCATCTTCATGGTGAATTTTTTCCATCCCCCTTAATGTTTAACTGATATTTCTGTTCTTGCAATCAAAGTTCATTGCCTCTTTTCCTTTCACTGTGGACATCCAAGGAGAATCTGACTCTACCTTCTCTATACCCTCCCATTAGGTAGTTGAAGACAGCAATAAGATTCGCCGTACCTATCTCCGCTTAGGGCTGGACAAATGCGTTCTTCTCAGCCTGTCCTTGTAAATCCTGTGCTTTAGCCCCCTAACCATGTTGGTGACCTTCTGTCTAACTGTCTCCAGTTTGTCAATCATCTCCTCCTTGTGGAAAAGTCCCAAACTGGGAAGCCCAAAACCAAATACAGTATTCTGGATGTGTCTAACAAGTACCAAATATTTCTATGCAAAGGAGAATAGGTCTTCTCTATCCACTACACTTCAGACGTTGTAACAAGGATTGTTTTCCTCTTGTGCTGTTTTTCCATCCATCCATCTTCTTGATATTCTGAAATTCTTTCTTAGTTGAATTGATGCATCAAAGGCAGGAATTACACAAGCTAAAAGAGGCAAGAATTATCCCTTTCTCCTTCATGCCTCCATTGAGAATGAGAAGGATGGAGCAAGTGATGAGAGACACCAGCAGCAAAGCCACATCAACACAGTTCAGCAGGAGAGGTCCACATAACAGTTGGGTGAAAGACCAGTTATCTACCTGTCTCCTGCACTGGATGGAAATGGTATTATGGCACCGTGTACTTTTATATGATATGCTGGTTGGCTTCCCATCTCACTCACATTTTGGAGGTGGTCCATGTCCACCAGATGGCCAAAGAGAGATAACAAAGTCTTGTACTGATGCCGGCGTAAACTTGTTTGCCCACTGGGGTTGTTAGGGTATCTATGAAATAAAACTATGATGCCATTAATGCATAACTCAAGACAGCGCCGGTTCCCGTGTCTGAATAGTACTTGAACCACCTGCCCCGCCAGGCCCTAAGCGTCATATTGAAGGTGCAGTGCAGAGCTGAAGAGAACGTACTAGCCTGTCCTGGATTAGACCCTGCACAGGGAAGCCTGAGAGATCAGGTATTTTAATGTTTACAGAGGTGTTTAATCATAAGATAATGCGCAGCCTGTTCACACAAATTAGGGTGGGTCCTGTTTGCATAATGTTGATTTCAGAGACGAATTAATCTCGCGGGCAACTTGTTTCTGCTGTAGATTTTATCCATTCAGCACATTCGATATGGGATCAGACCTCAGTCTGACGAAATTGTTGCAGGGTGGATTATGAGAGGAAGGAAGGAAGAAAAGAGAAGTGCAACCAGAAAGGTAGCTGAACTTTACTGTATAATTGCTCCTGGACTGCTAAGTTTAGGCAGAATTTAGCCTAGGCTTTACAACTTGAAGGGGTCTTTGCTTCGTACTGACCCTTCAGATCAGAGGATATCTAACAAGAATTAATTCCTTGTTTGTTTTACAAATAATACAACTTCAGTCATGGATCAAACGTCTCCCTCCCCAACCCTCCTGTGCTTCTTGCCCCATAGATCTTACAATCTGACTGCCTTCCTTACAAAAACGCATCCCTTCATTACTATCCCAACACTACACAGGATCAGAGCACCAATTTTCAAGCATTCCCTTTGAAATAAAAATCTATTCAAGATATCCACTGCTTCTTAACAAATTAATTAAATTTTAATTAAACATCACTAAGAAGTTAAATTTCCCTTTGCAGTCAGCTGGGTTGGGAAGGGCCATGGGGCATTCTGACGAAGTTGCAGCTTTTCTTGACTTTCAAAGGGGAGGGATCTATGCTGATTCATTCATAATCAGCCCACTGAATAATGCATGGGATGTTGATGACAATCCAAAGTCCTGAGAAGGAACCAGAATGTACTTCCACAACTCCTTTTTTTTGAGAGGAGGAGTGAAGAGGGGAATAAAAAAAATTCTCATTTCAGTTTAAGAAGCCAGGATGGAAAGCACAGCTTTGAGGACTTTGTGAGTTCCTGACAAATATTCAGAGATGCATTTTTTGGGGATGTTTCAGAAACTGCCTTCCAGGCTCTCACCCTGTTACTACATTTTCTCCCATGTCTCACTGTAGCAGAAGTACAAACGCTTGAAAATAAGTCCTGAGACAGCTTGTGCTGTCACACGAGCCCCACAAACACAGGGAGCGATGAAGGAGGCAATCAGAGATGTGGGGTATTGGGGGGGGGTGGGGTAGCTACAGGGGACCAGGAGCAACGAGACATTGGGAGATGCAGGGCTCTGAAGAGGACTTGCTCTCATACTGCCTCTACAAGCCTAGAAATCGTCCCTGATTAGAAGGGGTTTTTAACAGAAAGCCTGAGGTTAATGGCTGTAACCTGTCACAGTTTGGGCCAGATTGGCCCAATCAGGCGGAACGACAGATGCTCTCTCCTGCCTCTCTTCGAAGGGAGGTGGGAGAGAGAAAGAGAGAGAGACATATGAGTTTAGAAGGAACTAAACTACTTTATGAAACATTAATAATAAAATAAAAAGAAAATAATGAAATATATACAAAACCGTATCAAGCTCCCAGGATGACGATTACATCACCGTCAGGCACTGGGGAAGTCCCAGACTGGAGTCAGCGATGGACAGGAACTGGATTACGGATCTGGATTCAGCATCGGGATCAAAGGCAGATGAACAGACAGAGTCCTTGGACACCGGCCATGGAAGAAAGAGGGCTGACCCTTTGATCCCTCAGCTTTTATACTAAGCATGAGGCAGGTGGGATGGAATACCCTGTTGGTCAGTTTTGGGTCACCTGTCCTGTCCACTCCTCCCCACAGGGGTGACCCCTCTACGCTTTGCCGCTTCCCACCCTCCAAGGGGGTAAATCCCAAAGTTGGCTGCCCTTGGTTGTTAGAGCAATAAGGATAAGCAGGAACCTCTCTGCATCCCATTCCTTGGCTTCAACTATAAACATGGGTCTTGTCACGCTGAGGGTGAACAGTTTTCTGCACAACATGCTGTTAATTTCAGTAGTTAGAAGAGGCCTAGCTAAAAAGTGAAATTACTGGAAAATTGGTTCTGTTTTACCTCAAATCAAGACAAACCACAGTGTATGGCTTTGGTTAATTTGTAATTTTAAGCCACCCTAAACTACTTTGCATTCAGAAAGCAGAAAGGCTCTTCCTGCCTTGCCCCAGTGCAGGACACCTCCACTGCGAGGGGCTGGCGAAGCAAAGCCAGCTGAAGCACAAAAAGGTCTAAGCTTGGCAGCAGCCAACATCTGGATGAATTGGGATGAAAAAACAAGTGTCCGAGTTGTGGAAATACAACCTTTCTGGTTCATTCCCTGACCTTTGCTGGCTTTCTGCAAAGAAAAGGCAGGACAATTTGTCTCTGGGATGAAGCCCCTTTGTAACTGATTGTTTGAAGGGAGAGGTGGAGACGTGGAGTTAGGAGCGGACTGTGCTCTCCCTCTCACCCTACCTTTGCCTTGGGAGCAGCAAATGGAGGTGACAGCAAAAAGGTGGGTGGTTGGTGGCACAGAGTAGAGAACGGAGGCAAGCACAGAGGTCTGTGTTGGATATGGCCAGGACATCAGGAAAGAGGCAGTCTGTACAAGACCCACAGAAGTCCATGAGGGACATTTGGCCTGAAAGCAAAAGTCTGGTGAGGGAGCAGTGAGCTCAGATGTGTCCTGCAAGGGAAATGTCTTTGGTGGAGAAGTGCAGGAGAGATTGAGGAGAGCTTGGAGTGTGGGAGAGAAAAGGGTGCTTGTCACTGCTGGCAAGAGGGACCTACCAAAACCTTCTCCGGAAAAGTCAATGCTTTCCTCGCCATTTAACGGTAGTTGTAATCTTTGGCATAGTTTTCGGTCTGAGCCATTTGACACAGCCCAACCAATTCCCAGGTGCAAGTCAGGAGTCAACACAGACCAAGGACCATTCTGGAGAGGCGGTTAGGCTGGGGCCACCTGATTTTGGAGGCAGAATAAGTAAAGGAATAGCCAGGTGGCACCCACTGGTGAGGGTGAGGCAGTCAGTGCTGTTGCAGTTTTGTTTCATAGCACGGGTGTAGCCAGAGATGTGTCCTGGTCCAGGACACAGCCTGCTGAGGAGTGTCCATGGTGCTTGGGAAGTCTGTTCTTCCTCTTGATCCATTGCTGAAACAAAAGGATTGGCAGTGGTTACCTCCACCCAGCTCTGGTTCTCCCCTGGGAACTATATTCCTGTTTTTTAAGCTGTGAATAGGGATTCCCCATTCCCATCTATCCTCCAGCATGGTTCCAGACTGATTCTCCAAGGCTTCCTGCAATTCCCCACTTACCCCACAACTTCTCCCTGCTGCTGTCCTGCGTGGGGCTTGCTTTCCAACCAACTCCCTCCATACTGTGCTACAGTCATTCCCTACACAGTGCGGTACTGAACTACAAACCACGAGTAGATTTGAACACCAGCTTCTCTCATCCTTTTTTCATAACTAAGCAATTTCATTAACTTTCATCTCCTCTGGCTTTACTCCACTACCTCAGGATCAGCTTCTGGCTGGACCAAAGGCCAGACTCTATCTTGGAAGCCCCAGAGGATGCCAGCTCCTCAGCAGGCTTGCAAGATTTTGGTATTAGAAGTGCATTAAAATGCATTAAATACAAGTTCTTTGTGCCCTAGTGAAAGGAAAAGGGTGTCACAGAGAATTTGGACCTCAGAGACCCACGGGCTGTGCTCCATCTTCTCAGCTGCTTTTGCAGAGCTACATAGAAAGACTGAGGTCTCTCGCAGACAGCTAGCAGTAAGTTGTGTGACCACAGCCCAAAGAGCCTAAACATTAAGTAACTTCAGCAGTGGCAGGGAGCTCAGGACTTTCACCATCAGCTTGAGATCTCTTTCCGCTACAGCTGAGCTTTGGTGTCCCCCCAGCCTGTTTCTTCCCTGCAGGTCTCAGGGTGGAAATCACAGCACCTCATTCCATTTTGTGTGGTGCTGCGGCAAATCTCGGGTAACTGTGCTTCGGTGGAGCTACCTCACATTGAGGTGGGTGTGATTAGGTGCTAAAGGGGTGCGAGAAAGGGGTGGAGTAAGCTACATCTGGTGGGCCTGAGCTTACGTGGAAGCAAATGAGAAGTAGTTGCACTGAATCCGAGGGGGCTGCACTCAATAAAACCAGCATGTGGTCGGAGCAAGGACATATCCTAATATTAATATGTTGACTCAGTATTTCGGCCCCTGGATCCCCTGTTTGTAAAGTGCTTGGGGTGAAGGACTTCTTTTTTTGTTCTTTTGCATTTATACGGAAGCTGGCATGGGGCATTGCTGGGCCCTGCCTGAAGTCCTCTGGCAGTTCAGTGGTGGTAACGCTACTTACACAGGCAGTAAAACACTGGTGGTGAATCTGGGTCTTGTCTACGCTGTTCCAGGCTCTTCATGTGTTGTTGGGATTCACTGAACCACTGGAAGCACACTGGAGCTAAATCCAACCTCAGTGTTCTTGCTCCCCTTTATAAGTTATGGAGAATACGTTGAAGAATGGAGGACGAATGGAGGGTGCTTTTACAAAGGACGAGTTGTCTTATTTTAAAATACATGTCTAAAATATCCTGACCACCTCTGGAAGAGCTCAACCCTCCCCTTTAACTACAGGAAACTTAGCTCAGTCTTGGATTTTTAGGCTGTGCCTCTTCCAGCAAACTAGGGAGGAGTCCCAAGGCGCCGGTGTCCACTCTGATAAATAGCACAGGCATTGGCATGGTTTTTGCTTGGCAAACCAGTACTGACCCAGGCGGTTCCTGTGTGTATTTTGCGGGTTTGCACTGATCAGGGCAATTCCCAATAGGCAATGTAGGTGTCCCACCCTCCTAAGAAGTTTAATATTATGATTATTTGGGCAGGGAATGGGCATAGTAGTATTTAGATAACTAATGGAGATACAACTCTGAGGACCTATATTTAGGTGGGATAAATAGTCCCCTACATTTTTTCTGTGAACCTAAGACTGATGCTGAGGCTTTTCCTGCCATTTTCACTAAAAGGGCATTCACCAACGCTGTGAACGGGGCTGTGCACAAATTAGAAGCACGGGGTGGATCTCCGGCCTTCCATTCCCCAGAAATAATATTAGCAGTAATGATGGTGATAAGCAACGGTGATGAATTCTTTCTCCTCTTGCTTCCCCAGATGTTGTGCCTGTTTCAGTGTTAAGTGCGTGCTGCGGACCTGGTGCTGTACAGGGTTGTATTGCACTCTGCACCTTGAACAAATACTGTTCCCCAAACTGGCTGACGCTTGTGTGTCACCGTCAAGTTGATAACACACGCATTTCATCTCCTCTTTGTCCTGCTGAGAAATGTGTGCAAAGCTGCGGGATTTGGGGACTTATTTATTACGTACGTGCTTTTTCCCAGCATAACTGTGCAAAGGATGTAGACTCCACTTTTACATATGAACCTGGGTTTGCAAAAGGTTGGTGGGGTAGTCAGATACTGCACAATAATAAGCTGTTTCCTTTCATCCCATGGGATCTCTGAAATATTTTCATGTCTAGGCAGGATGAGGTGTACACAGTCAATTCCTGGTCTCACCCCCCCCCAACACCGTTCCCATGACACGACTCATTTGTGGACATCAAAGCTGACGAAAGTCCAGGAGATGTGCCTCCAAGTGAGATCAGTGGGCATCAGGCTCCTACAGGTAATTAAGCTCTTTCAGATATTCCCATCAAAAAGCATCAAGGGAATGCTGTATTTAATCACCACATCAGTTTATTCAAGGCTGCTTCGCCAGAGTTCCCTGCTGGCTGTGCTTTTGCCATGTGTCGCTGTGGATCTTCCTTCCTAGCCAAATATTTTCACACTAAAAATTTCATCTCCTGAGGCTCAACCTATTACTACAGATATTTCTCCCACAAGACACCAATCTCTCTCCAACTCATTACTGTCACCTTGGAGGAAACTAATAATGGTGTGTGTTCACCGGCTCTTTTGGATTTTGCAGAGAATAATGGATGTTCCTCATTCCCTTAAGGGAGGAATTATCATTCCGCTATTGCAGGCAGGTGAGCCAGAGCTCACCGAGGTTAAGGGACTTGGCAAAGGGCATGTAGTGATTTGATGGTAGAAGCAAGACTTTTAATTGCAGAGTCCTGACTCACTCCATTCCTAATTACTGTCTGCCATTAACATAACTCAGACTGTAGGGTTAGGAAGTGGATCCTCGTTTCCCTCCAGCCTCCAAACATATGTAACCCCCTACCTGATTTTTAAAAATATTCCCTAATTCTGTAGATGTTGTTTTGCAGCTTGGCTGAAAGGTACAGCCAAAGCAGCAATAAATGATTGGACAATCTGAANGCCTTCTCTTCTCCAGGCTGAACAACCCCATCTCTCTCAGCCTGTTTTCATAGGAGAGGTGCTCCAGACCTCGGATCATCTTTGTGGCCCTCCTCTGGACCCACTCCAACAGGTCCATGTCCTTCTTGTGCTGAGGGCTCCAGAGCTGGATGCCTTGTTTAATTGAAAACCGTAATTTATCGATCTTATATGTTTATTGAAAAATCTCATATTTTTAGTCAATAAAAAAGTTGTTCACCTGAATGTAGTAAATGTTTAAGTACAGAGTGCTTAAAGAGGCTTTATAATCATAGAATCATAGAATGGTTTGGGTTGGAAGGGACCTTAAAGATCACCTAGTTCCAACCCCCTGCCATGGGCAGGGGACACCTCCCACTAGACCAGGTTGCTCCAAGCCCCGTCCAACCTGGCCTTGAACACCTCCAGGGATGGGGCAGCCACAGCTTCTCTGGGCAACCTGGGCCAGTGTCCCACCACCCTCATCATAAAAAAAATTCTTCCTTATGTCCAACCTAAATCTACTCTCTTTCAGTTTAAAACCATTGCCTCTTGTCCTGTCACTACAGACCTTGGTAAAAAGTCTCCCTGTCTTTCTAACAAGCCCCTTTATATATTGAAAGGCTGTAATAAGGTCTTCCCGGGGTCCTCTGATCATTTTTGCCTCCAGTTACCTCTTCACAGGCTGGGAAGGGGTTGTGTGACAGAAACCTCATCTCTTCCCAGCTCTGTTGCTGTGATCCTACGTCTCTAAACACTGGTGGGCTTTAAGACGAGGAGTATTTTTTATTTAATTTCCTCTCACTGCCCCTCAAATATTTCACATTCAGACAGGATGTGGTAGGAACCCTCTTCAATATTAGAAGATGGTCCCATCAGAAATGTTGGGGTGGGGTAGGATCATTTGATCTCAAGCACTTTATGAGGCAGATGTCCCAGTAATACCCTTTTCTCTATTGTCCATAAATAGAGTCTAACTCTCAAGCCAACGTCTGTTTTATAGACATTAGCGACGAGATTCGGCTCATCTACCTTTAGCTGTCTTCACTGAGATCAAATGTCACTCTTAAACTTGGGGAGATAAATCACCTACCCCTTCAAGTTCTTTCCTTCCTCCCAAATAACTCCAGTCCTTGAACCACGGAACACCTTTCACTGCAGAAAACATCCTCACTTTACAGGCTGAGCAATGAGGATACGAGGGATGCTGTGATTTGCCCAGAGTCCTGCAGCAGGTTGTGGCACGACCAGGAAGCAGCACCAGAGAGCCTGGCCCGTCCTGAGTAATTCTGCGTCATGCAGATGCCATCCTGTGAGGAGCTCACCTCTAAGCTCATCTTGCAGACCAGGCACTACTCATAGGTCTTGCCCATGTAGATGCTCTTGCATCCAGTGGTACAGTTGTGTGTGTGCTGTGGCCATATCCACAGAAAGAAGAGGTATTATGGGGAATTCAATGAATATCAGCAAAATTATCTGAGCTTCACATCTTTGGGACTTCTTCCAGGCCCTCAGAGTGGACTGAAACTGGTCAAAAGACTTACAAATATTGGGGAAGGGAGCAGTAGATGTGGATATTGTGATCGCAAAAGTCACACTTCATAGCACTTTAGGTTTTTTCCTATTGTTTAAAAGCTGAGAGTGTTTGCTAAACCAGAAAGGTTTGGAGTTGGGCATTTTATATTTTCATTATGTTCTCTTTACTCTACTAAAACTAAACAGGTCTTCAGACTGGTAGAATCTGATGATGAGAATGAAGCCTAACTTGACCAAGAAACTGTTAATTACAGCTGAGAGAAAGAAGTACAATGCATGAAAAAAAAAAGATAATTTAAGTTGCTATTTTCTATGGATGTTCTGGAGGAGCTTGGGTATTGCTATGAAAAATGTTATTCTTTTTAAAATATGCATCATGTCTTTAAAAAATTCAAACAATCTCACTCTGACTGGTCAGTCATCATTTTTATTTTTCCTTTATGCATGTGGGTCATTAAAGAGGAAAGAGAAGTGAAAAAGTTGTTTAAAATGCATTTTCTTTTTAGGTGTCTTTAAGGGAAACTAAGCTAAACCTAGAATTTTCTTTAAGTTTCCTTTTTTTTTTTTTTTTTTTCCCTTAGAAGGATATTTTCTGCAAGGAAATCATCAATGGAAAATGTTTGACCAGCTGTACTCTTATCTTCAGATCTGGAAACACATGCAATACATGGAAATCCCCACCTCACTTGAGGTTTCAAGAGAGTGACTGGATTTTGTGCTCATACGCCTTTTGATATGAGTAAGTGTTTCAGTATTTGCTTTTGTTTGCTATCCATCCACTCCAGTCCAAGGAAAAATACAGGAAAATTTCCCCTTTTGCCATTACACTGCATGATCACCATGCAGGGAGCTGTGAAGTCCGTGCCTGTTGATTTTTTTGCAGTCCCCTGAACAAGGCCTTGGTCTTGGCTCCTTCTTTCGTCTTCAGGGAATTTTAATCTGGAGATAAACTTTTAGCTTGCAGGAAATAGCAGAGACAACCTGGATACATCTCGATATGGACTGGCCAGCAGAGCTCGGTCATTTGCACTGGCTTGGTTTTGGCCTGAGCCTGCTGGCCCCAACCCAAATGATCCCCAGCCACGGGTCAGCAGTTAGTATAGTCCGAGGACCATTCCTGGTAGGTTATTTAAATGCATCCACCTTGCTCTGGAGAGAGTTTAGCTATATGGGCTTCACCAGACCTGGCCACCAAGGCAGAGCATGGGCACTGGTCCTGGTTAGTCTGCCTGAAAGCAACTATTTGGGTTCCTGATGGAGTGGTTTTCTTTCTCTGCGGTTAATGACTCAAGTGCATCTTTGTACCATGGAGCAAAGTAGCAGAAGGGGTCTTGTCCTTGGTGAATGTTGTCCTACCAAAGTCTTTCTCCAACTGCTTTACTTGTCAGAATCGGCTAAGCAGAGGGTACTAGGTTATCCCGGAGAATCCTTAAACAAGAACTGGTTTAACAGTTCTTTAGAAGCAGCAGCCTCTCATCCTCTCTCCAGCTCAGGTAGGAATTGCAGTAAATAAAATAATAATAATGAAGGAGAAGAGGAGGTTAAGTTACATTTTCCAGTCGAGTGAATATCAATTGATGCTAATAGCGGCTTTTTTTTTTTTTTTTTTTTTTAAAAAAAAATAACCA
>VYXH01005660.1:3429-18422 GCA_013397275.1 Burhinus bistriatus | reverse complement strand
CAACTCTTTTTTTTTTTTTTTTTTTTTTTTTTTTTTCAAAAACAGATTACCATAACAGTGTGTGTTGATAACTGCAGGATTCTTGCAGGCTCATTTAGGCCTGTGTTCACTCACCTTTGGGCACACAGCTAAGGTTCCTAAAGGATTTTAGCTGACTCTAGTCTCTCTCCGGAGTCCATGGAAAGAGCTGGCTACCTCTGGAGAGCTAGGAAGAACTCAAGGCAGGAGGATCACTCTTGGAAGAGCCTGTTTCTCTTCAATGGGCCAGATCTAAGCCTCAGGAGCCATTATAATCTCTCGCCAGGTCTAATCATCTCTCAAACCCTCCAAATCTTCTGGGACAAAGTCTCAACCTGTGAGCTGAAGCTGTGGCTGCTCAAGACGAGCATCTTGTGCGATCCCTTTCTCAGCTTCAAACATTTCCACCTCTAACAGTTCTCACTGTGCCACGAGAGAGCTGTGGTGGCAGAGCTGTGCCAGCCTGGAGGTCTGTGTGCCTCTGTATGCCCTCCCACTGGATGATGGCATGGATGTAGAGCTTGAAAAACACCATTAGCACATTGCTGCCCTGTTGGACACCAAGACCCAAAAAAAGCAGCTATGTGCTGCTTCTGCAAAAGACAGTGAGGGTGGAGAAGGACACCATCCTGGAGAAAGTATACAAAACACTGGAAGACCCAGGAAAGAAGCTGGATAGAGCACTAAAACCCCCTTGTACTAAGAGATGTCATTGGTTCAGCACTTGGAGCAGACTAAAGGGGTTGGAGATGGCTCCGGCCCTCTGCCACCAATTCACTCTCTGACTTTTCTACCTCTCTGTTTTTCAACCTGTGCAGCTAAGGGTGAGGATGAGATATGGGACTTGTCTTTGGTGCACACAGATCTGGTTTTGTTTGCCATCCAAAGCTGCTGAGTTTGGAATTCCTTTGTCCCTCTGTTTTTTTGCTAATCTTCCATAGTGGGACCTAAACTAGAGGGCAACTTCTAACTCCTGATCGCTCACCTCCTGCCTATGTCCTACGAGGGGACTGTAGTGCAAAATCCTGCTGTTCTTCCAGGAGAACAGTACTCTCAGCAGGAGTGGTGGGTGCAGAAAGTCTGTAAGATTTGGCTTTTCTTCATACAGTCTGGACTGGATTGCCACCTCTGGTTTTATTTCGTACCCCAGCCATGAGGCGTTGACAGCGCTTAAGAAAAACAAAACCACATGCGCAAAAAATAAGAAAAAAAAAAGAAACCCCCAAAACCCCAGACGTACACACACACATACAAACACAGACCTGCTTCGGCTTGCATTACAGGTTCTCAGCCCGGGAGCAAATCACTTGGGAAATTTAATTAAACTTTAATGAGGTACTTTGATTGTTGGGCCGTACGCCTAGTGGAATTAATGTACAATGAAGGGGCGTCTCGTCATGCTGCTGGCAAGTTCATGTAAAGCAGAGCATGTCATCCTAAATCACCTTTTGAACTCAGGAAAGCAGCAGGGAAGAACAACCAGGAAGCTCTAATGGGTCATTTAATTACAGCAGGTCCTTTACATGCGAGTCCTGTACATTGAAGAAACTCCCTCTGAGTTGCTTTCAGGACATTTCAGGAGGTTGGAGAAGGGAGGGCAGGCAGCGTCGTGGTCTGGATTGCAGGCTTCCTTCTCTTCTTTCCTTCAACTAGGCAGGAGCCTGGTTTGGAGTGATCGCTGGCATGGGGGATGCAGGGAGAGATGGGTGGTGAGCAGGGACCTCCACAGGTCCTGCATGGGACCTTGGTGCACAGCCAGATAAAGACGCTATTTGGTTGCTAGTGGAGATGTGGCTTCTGTTTCAAGTGAAGGGCCTATTCAATCCCTCTTCAGCCACCAGGGAAAGGCTGGTTTCTAACGTAATGCTGGTTTGGAGAGGGCCATTCAACCTCAGGAGAGTCACACCTCCTTCTGCCTCCAAGCTAGGCCTCCATCTTGGAAAAGATCAGGCATAGATTGTCTCCTATCCCATACGGGATTGCCAAACAGCCTTTCCAGCCTCAACGATTCTGTGATATCCTGTCGCACCAGGCTGGATCTGTGACTCTCAATGACCCTTGGCTTACGTGGTCCCAAAGGGACCGGGACACTGCACACTCACCAATGTATGTTACCACACAAGACCCCTTATGGAAAGGATCCCTTTCTGAAACGGACACTCCTCTCTAGGCATCAAGGAAGGTGAGGCCCACATGCTGGGAGAGAAGAGAGTTGCAAGGTTTACAGAGGAGAATCATAAGATAATTCAAGTTGGAAGGAACCTCTGGAGATTTCCACTCCAACCCAAAGCAGGGCCAATTAGAGCAGGTTACTCAGGACCTTGATGAGTTGAGCTTTCACTGTCTCAAGAGACAGAGATCCCATGGCCACTGTGACACCTTGTCCTCAGGCTTAACCACTTCCAGAATTTCACTGGCTGCAACTTCTGTCCGTTGCATTTTATCCTTTATCTGCACATCTCTCACAAGAGACTGTCTTCTCTATAGCCTCCCATTACGTAGCTGAAAGCAACAGTAAGGTATTTCCTGAGCCTTGTCTTCTCCAATATGAGCAAATCCAGATCTTAGCCTCTTCTCATGCATGTGATTCAAGAGGATTACCAAAAAAAGACAAGCCTCTGCTTGAGCCTGTGTCAGTTTGTCAACAAGAAGGAAATCTAAAAGGAGAACTCCCACCTTCTTGCATTTCTGTTTGCTCCTTTAGAGATTGGATGATTCATGAAAACAGTGATCAGCTGAAAGGTAGAAACCATCCATGAGATCTCCCAGGCTGAGATCCAGAGCACCTTTGGGGTCCTGGAGCTAAGACTCCAGAAGAAGACGCTAACCTTGAAGCCATCTGTTTCAAGGCAGCCCTAGTGATCGCAGTTTAGAAATACAGTCCTGCTCTGCGCTCAACCACGTCAGCATTACAACCAACGCACACGGGAAGGGGACCAGGCAGCTTATCCCTCAGAGGCGTGGAGGGGACAGACATTTTCAGCTCTGGGACTCACTTGTATCATTCATCAGCAAGACAGGGAATGGCAACAAGTCCCACTGAGGATGGCTCCTGGGAGGACAACTGCGTGTGTTTGGAGGTCCGAATGTTAAGGGTTCACAAAAGACATGCTAATCCTTACTCCATCAGGAAGCTCTGAGCATAGCCTAGTCAGGACTCTGGTGTTGCACTGAAAATCCCAGCCCTTGGAAGTCAGAAGCAGGTGACCTCTGTTTCCTCCTGAGCCTCAGCAACCACAGGGACATGGAGATTTTGTCATGTCTCAAGGTAGCCAAATTGTAACAAAACGTCCTGCTGCTTTGCAGCCCCATCAGGTCCTTCTGTGCACATTACTGTAGATCAACCCTCTACAGTGTCATGGCAAGGTCCTTTACCTACTCTGGTCTTTTTGCTCCATGTAAATGAAGAGGAGCAGTGCTGGGAACAGGTCTCAGGAACACAAATGCTTAATGCAAAGCACAGCATGAGATCTTGAAATCTAACTGAGATGGAGATAAAACAGAAAGTTATATCTGCACATGCCAAGTGATCATGTACTGTGTTCTTGGAAACCTGGAGGCCACCGAGCCTGGAGGCTATCGAGTCATAGCCATATTAGACATTTCTATAACACCATCCACCCAGTCTTACAAAACCAAACTGTCAGTGCACTGACATAGTGTGGCTGAGAGCAATCAACTGTTTTGTCTTCTCCACTGTTTTATCAGCAAGACCCATTCTTGCTTCTCGTTTCAGCGGACGATACAACTTCTCCACTCTCCGGGCAGTTAAGGATGTGTGGGACTCCGTCATACACCAGAGCCTTGCTGTGCAGGGCACTGGATGAATGCAGAACCTAAAATGTCTGCCTAACCTTCATTTCTCCACCTGGTGCCAGTGCTTTATGATGCAGCTTTTCACCATCTCTCATCCTATTCCATGTCCAAACTAGGATTGCTCTACTTGGTGGACCAGCTATGTGCAGTGAAGGAAGACATCATCTATAGGACCCCTGCCACACTGGCTGAGGACTCAAGAAGATACGAAGTGAATGATGTAGGGATGCTGAACAGTCATGGATGTCCTTCCTCAGTGTTCAAATGGACACAAGCTGCCCTGAAGAACCAGTTATGTCTCTCCCTCTGCCATTCAGACTGTCCATCAGGGCTACTACAGGACCAGTCTGCTGGAGTCACTGTCAGCACGTCTTTCATTTTCCAGATTCTTAGCTTGTTCCAAGGGCTACGGTGCAAATGGACTCCAGCTGTGGTGTAGACTGCCCTTGCTGCAGGTGAGAGCTGAGCTGCTGAGTAGAGCTTGGGCATCCAGCATCCCAAGCTGATGGGCAACTCCTCCATCTCACCAACACCTTGCTTCGCTGAGGTCCAAGGAAATGGCTGAGTTTGTGAAGCACCAGGGTATTGGCAGGATGAACATCAGGAAGGCATGCCTACCCAAATCCTCTGCTTTTGCAGCAGGGCATATAGAGCAAGCAGAAAATAAGACCCAGAGCTGGACATCAGGTGAAAAGAAAATGAACCCAGCAAGGCCCCCCCAGAGCCCTGTGTTAAAGGTTCAGCAGTTCAAATGATGCTGCTGCTGTGATGTTCAGGTTCAGAGCTCTGCCACCCCAGGATCTCACAGTGGAGACAGCTGGGCATGTCTGGGAAGTAAATCCCACCTTAAATCACTGATCAGACTTGCCCAAATCTGTGTAATCACTGGGGAGGGACCTGGCAGGCTCAGTTAAACGTTAAATGTTGAGTGGATGCATCCAAATCTGCCTGTGAGCTGAAAGAGACAGTCTTCCAAGGAGGGGAAAAAAAGTTCACATGTAATCCTGCCATGGGATCATGCAACGAGTGCCTTTCACTGCATGATCCCATCACGGGAGCCCCTGCAACTCCAGGTCTCCCGCGATGCCTGGCACCTGGAGGGACAAGAGAGGTTGCACAAACATGTTCCAGCCAGGCATTTCCTAATCTTGGAGCACTCGACTCTGCAACTGCAACATTTCTTCCATCCCCCTGTGCGTGGGGGAGGGAAGCGGGAATGTTTTCTAAGGTTGTAAAGAGCCCAACAGACAAATCCACCCGAATCCCACACTCCAGCATTACCCAAGGGCCCCAGTCTGCATCTGTACTCATAAATGAATAGGACCAGGATCAGGAGCACACACGCTTCTGTGCAATGACCCTCCAGCTATTTGTAGTATGCTCCCCGGGTTGATTTTGCCCCAGGGTCAAGTGGCACCGATGCAACTAGGGCCCAGGTAAGGTTCAAGGTGAGTGAAGGCCAGGGTCCATGCGCAGTAGGCTGTTTGGGTGTTACGGTCCTCTTTTTGGAGGCTGAGAGAGTTTAGCAGGAGGGATGGACCAGTTGGGCTCAGAGCTGACCAGTTCATTTTCCTGCATATATGCATTCGCGTGAGCTACCAGGGTGTCTGGAACCATCATGCCACCAGGGCACACTAGGAGGCTGTCACGTCTCCCAGGCCAGCTCTGAAGAAGACATGTGGGACGTGCACTCTGCTGAAGCTTTCACCGGTCTGTGCTGACGGCTGTGGAAAAGGAGACCAGGGGAGGCTGCTTCCTCCACGCCATGGCCGGTCTGACCCTTGTACTCTGACTTGGCCACTCACGGGTAGCCCAGTCATTTCTTCTCAACCTTGGGCCATTGGTCCCTCACTTGTCTGTTTCCTATTAACAGTCCTTGGCCCTGCTGTAAGGTCTGTTGTCCCCTCCTGGTCCAGCAGATCCTGATGCCACTCCTCTCCCTTTCCTAGTCCAGTCTCTACTCCAGGAGGTTCCTTCCACTAGTCTGGCCCTTTTCTCCTCCATCTTCTGATTCCCTCATCCAACGTTCATCCTTCCAGTCAAGCTCTGTTCCTTCCCAGTCCCACCCTTCCTTGCCAGACCGTGGTTTTTCACACCCACCTCCTCCTTCTTTGACTGATTTCTCCAGCCTCTTTCACCATCTAGTCCGGTCCCCAGAGCCCCAGATCATTGTCTCCCATCTCACTCAGACCGGGTCCCACCCCCAACCTCCTGCTCGCAGTGCATGCCACCATTCCCACACCCATCCAGCATCCCTTGATGGCTCCTCCACCCAGTCTCCCCCCACATAATGACAGCTTAAAGCTGTTGAAACGCAACAACACAAAGTGTCCCTCTGCGGCACCTGCCCCCAGTGCTTGACAAATATTTCTGAAGTGAATAATGAGCAAACCAAGTGTCAGCACTCCCGAGGTAGAATGATACCCAGAGAGGAAGACTGGAGGTTTCCAGGCTGGAAAAGAGGTGGCTAAAAGGGAGGGATATGATATATGGTTACAAAATCACGCACAGCCCAGAGAGGGTACATAAGGAATAATGCAACTGGAGAAATGCGGCATCAAACGAACCTGGCAGGTGGCAGGATCAAAGCAACAGAAGGAGGTGGATCTTCACACGGAGTGGGAATGTGAAGGGTACTGAAATTTTAAACTCACAACTGAGCAAATATATGGAAGAAAATCCCACTGAGGGCAAGTCAAGACAGAGAGCTCACAAAGCCCTGAGCTGCAGATGGTCTGAAGGAGGAGAGGGGCTGGGGTGGATTGCTCTGCTTGCCCCGTTCTTATAATCATCTTTGTACACGCTTTCCTTACTCTGTTGGAAACAACATCATGGGCTGCACCTGCCTTGGGTTTGGCCAGATGTGACCTGCGTGTATATGTGTGTATATATATTTATATCAGTCATATCTCCTGTGTATGTATATATATCTATATATCTAGAGAGGTATCTATGAGATATCTATATGAGAGAGAGAGATCGAGAGAGATCATATCAGCTGTAAATGAGAGGGGTAGAGTTGGGAATACTGGCCCCTCCAGACCAGTGCTCATGGTGCTCCTGGGTTCAGAGACAAATTAGACCTCAGGTCCTTGCTGCTCTGGAAGGGGCTGAGTGGTGACAACCTCTGTGCTATCCTGTGATGCTCAGGAGAAGACGTCTGGCCCTGACTGCAGAAAATCAATTCACTGGTCCCAGGTCAGGGGTGCTGGGACGCCTGTTTTAACTAAGGTTTTCAGCATCCTCCCTGGATTTTGGCCGAGGCCCAAAAGGGCAGCGTGGAGACTCTTAACTCGTTGGGGAAGTAAATTCAGCCTTTCCCACTCCAACCACAGAAAAAAAAAAAAACAACCCAAAAGCAGCATTTTGTTTCTCAAAACAAGAAGATAGGGTGGTGGTGGTGGAGAAGGATTTTGGGTGCCCTAGCTGGTCAGGGGGGCAGTGGGACCTGCTGTCCTTTGGTACCCAATGCTACCCGCTCCCTGGGATGCCGGGAGGGAGTAGCGGGGTCGTGACTCAGCCCCCACGTGAGCAAGTTTCCTTCCTGCACCACCAGCCTTGGCTTCTGATGTTTTGTTTGCCGTGAAGCTCTGGGGGCCAAGCAGGAGCTCCTGGAAATCAAAGGGAAAGAACAACATCTCGGGCTTACTGAGGCGGGCTGCATCCCGGCTGGCTGGGGGGGTGAGGGGGACATTCAGGGTGCTGAGGGAAGAGATGTGGAAGGAGAGCGTGGGTCAGGTCTCCAGCATGAGCCTTCTTAACCCCAAACTCTCCCTGCACGCAGCAATGCTGCTCTGATGCCCTGCAGCTGCTGGCAGGGACCCTCACGGGCTCCCCAAGCTCAAAGGAGGAGGAAGGGAAGGGGCTTAACCCTCTCTCCTTTCTTCTCAGGGTGAGCCCCAGTTCTCTCTTTGCCACTTTGGGTGGGAAACAGGACCCCCAGTGGTCCTTCTTGTATTGAAATGGGAGTAAACAGGGCTGGTGAGGCAGCTTTTGGTAACCACCCTGGACAGGAGATTGTCAGATTTTCTCTGTTGTCAGACCTCTCTCTGCTGATGCCAAAGACAAAACTCTTGGTCAGAAGTTGCTCAATGCTATCAAAAAAACGTTTCTAGACTCTCTCGTAGTGCCCAGACTCAGTTGTTTGGCCCTGAGGCCCCTGGGTTGGTCTGGCCACATCCAAACCAGGTGGTCTCATCCAAATCTTCCCTGGGAATGCCCTCGCTACTCCCACCCCAGGGTTGGGGCAAGACTTGTTGGCCTGGGCGCCACTGTGCTGGGGACTGTGATGATTTTACAGCGCAGATGGTAGCAGTTGAGGGCGGGGGATCTTCCCCATCCTGGTTTCTTGGCCAATGTGAGCTTAGCTCAGGTGTCTCCATGTCCCTTCCAGTGACCAGAGATGACCCTGAATACGTACCGGCCTTCAGGCAGTGCAGAGGTTTTGGCTTGAGGCCTGTGGATGGCCCCAGAAGGGTGTCAGGAGTGCTCAAGCTGCGTTCAAAAGAGGAGAGTCTGGGCAATGCTATATTTTACTTATTTATTGCGAAAAGATGGAGAAGATCCCTATTTGCCTCATTCCCTCCATACCCACTGCACAACCTCCCTCTCCTCTCCAGCTGGGTGCTGCTGGGCCGTCGGACCCAACTTTTTCACCATCCTCCCTCTTTCAACATCTCTGACTCCCTGGATAACAGAGGTGGGCAGGAGCCAACCTTGGACCTTCATCCACGGAGGCTGGTGTGGGTGGCCTTAGCTCCTGCCTTGAAGGGGCGCTTCTGAGCAAGTCCTTACTGGGGGTTGGATCTCCTCCAGAGGTGACATGCTGGATTTGGCCGAGTGGGTTGCCACCAAGGTGACTCTGGATCGATGCTGAGCACGAGCCCACAGGGTTGAACCTGCACTATCCAGCCACGGGCTCTTCTCCTCAGCTCCCCCCTGCATTTGCCTTGGCACCCTCCCACCCCAGCCCCAGCAGAGAGGGAGAGACCCCAGCCTGCCCACAGGCCTCCTGCCAGGGGGCCAAGCCCTTCTCTCCCATCACCCACATCCATCCCCTCACCCCTGTTTTCCTATTCCCAGCATTTACCCTCCTGCACGTAGCCCTGGGGGAGCCGGAGGATTGTACACAGAGGGAGAAGTTATTTTTCCTTGACATAAACATCCAAGCCTTTCCTCGGCCCCTTCGCTTGAAACGTGGAGGTAGGACCTGGACTCATAACATCCGGCAGGAGGGGCTGGCCTTATCTGCCAGGAAACACTCAGCTCCAGATACATCCTCCCCTGCTCCCGGCACCCCAGCAGCTCCCATTGGCAGTGCCGGGCAGGAAACCACTCAGCAGCTTGTCTCATTCCCTCCTCTGGAGAGACGAGAGGGAAGGCCTGATCCTGTCCTCCCTGCGTGGCGGAGTGCGGTGGGGTTCGGAGACGGGGTAGAATGGAGGCAAAAAGAGATGGAGGGGAAAGGTGTTTACTTGTCAGCAGAAAAAGGTTGATGGGGGCAAAAGGGGATTTTGGGGAGTTGGTGGTGTCAAGGGTCTCCCCTAGGCTCTGCCACTGATTTGCAGGGCAACCTCAGTCAAGTCTCCTCGCTCCCTTCTCTGCCTCTACTTCCTTTGTCTTCTGCTGCTTTGAGAGTGATGGATGAAAAATAATCATCTCCCAGCTAATTTAGGAGCGGCATCCAGAGCCCTCATGTGGGGCAGAGACCCCTTGTGCTAAGGGCAGCACCAGCACTTGGTCCTGTTCAAACTCTTGGTAGGAGACAGTTCATATCCCAACGCTGGACAGAAAAAGGAGGGAGGGAAGTATTTTCTCTATTTTACAAACAGGGAAACTGAGGCACGGAGCAGCCACCTGGCTGCTTGTCATCGGGGTCTACCCCTGCCTGGTGGCACTGGGACAAGCAGATGTGGCCGGTGGAGCAAGGATGGAGAGTAGCCACCACCTGCTCAAGGGATGCAAAGGAAATCGCCCATCCCGGGAGGGCCAGGGCATGACACACACTGCAGCTCCCGGCCAGCCCGAATCCCAACGCTATCCGGGAAGGTGACCTCATCCCTGCTCCTGACGCCCAGCACCATGACCCACACAGCCACGGGGGCCAAGAGCTGGCCATGGCCACCGGACACCGGGGGCAGAGGACTCACACCCTGGTCACCTCCTGGCAAAGAGATACCCTTGCCCTGGCCCAACCCGACACCCCTGAGGGGGAGTCCAAACGTGGTGTGAGGTCATTTTATCCCTTCCTGAAGCCCTGATTTGATCTTCCTGCTGGTTCCCAGCCCATCCCAGACTGGAGAAAGCAACCCACAAACCACAAGGCTTCTCGGTATGCATAGAGACAGCCTTGGGCTTGTGCGTTGGGGATGGGGAGGGAGGAGAAACATGCCCAGGGCTAATGCAGGACAAGTACCCGTGGGGTGCAGACCCTCCCCAACATCCATAAACCACCATGACCACCAGTCCTCTGTGGGATCGTCCACTTTCCAAGCAAAAAAGGCTCCTTCCCACCTCTGTCAGCTACTTATTTTCTAGCTGGTCCCTGCAGCGATGCCCTGCATCCCAAAAATGTGCTGCGGGGTGTGAGGCAACCCGCAGCATTACATTCTCCATCCTGCCAGAGAAGGGACGGATGGCTCCGCTCCCAAATTTCATCTCAGCTGCCGCTGTCCTGGGAGGTGGAAGCCGGCTGCTCCTGGCGCTGGGCGTGTGCCCGGATCCGGCCGGCGAGTCCTGGCTCCCAGGGAGCCACACCTCGCCTTGGCTGTGGCTCCCAACGCCCTCGGGGAGCCCCAGCTCCCGGTTGGGGCCTGTAGCTGTTCCTGACGTGCGGAGAGCATGGGGACACGCTCCCACCTCTCCTCACGTGGCTCCGGGTTGAGCAAGTGGGGACAGGCTCAGCTCGTGGGAGTCTCCGTGCATCCCAGCCCAGCGGGCTGCTCGGGGCTGGGATGGATGGAGAAACCCCTTTTCCCAGGGAAACCAGACACCGGCCACCACCGTACGCGCTGCTGGGAGCTCTTGGTGTGGGCTTTGCCTCTGCCAACCCCAAATGTGACTCTGTCTGCAAGAAGGGAAGCAGGGAAGAGGCTCGCGGGGTGTTTCCGTTGATCCCGTTGCTGCTTGAGGCATGGGGCAGGACAGGAGAGAGCAGCCAATGTCCCGGAGGGAGGGTGCCATCGGGGGGATGAATGCAAGAGCCCGAATCAGGCATGCTGGTGGCAATACCCAGAGCTGATCTTGGTGGGGGTCCGGGACAGCCGAGCTCTCTGTCTCCTCACCAAGGCGGTTGAAAAACTCATTACACCGTTCTCAGCCGCCCCTGCAGCAGAGCTGGCAGGAAGGGATGTTTGCAGGGTGCCCTGGGGTGCTCTGATGTCCTGGGGTGGGTGCTCCTCTAACGCCCTGGGCTAGGTGCCCCTCTGATATCCTGGGGAGGGTGACCTCCTAACGCCCTGGGGTGGGTGCCCCTCTAATGTCCTGGGGTGGGTGACCTCCTAACGCCCTGGGGTGGGTGCCCCTCTAATGTCCTGGGGTGGGTGACACCCTACTGCCCTGGGGTGGGTGCCCCTCTAACGAGAGCCTGCTTGGAAGGCAGCAGTCCCCTGGATCTGCTGGCTGAAAGGCAGACCCAGGTCTGGGCACACGCAGGCCACCCCTGCTATGAACAATTTTTGGTGGGGTGTTGCCCCTGGGCCCGGGGCACCAAAGGGATCGTGGGCAGAACAGGAGGTGAGAGGAGCAGGACTTCTCCAGCCCCGCTCCTGGCACAGTCCCACGTGAGTCAACGCCACTGGCCAGAGAAGCCAAACAGGCTCACGGTGCCTCCAGCCCTCCAGCCCCATGGGGCTGGTTCACAAACCCTCTTGGAAGAGTGATGCTGCCCCACCTGGGCCGCTGCACCGGCCATCTCGGCACCACACCGAGCATCGTGCCCTTGTGCTGTGCTGGTGCAAGAGCCACCACAGTCCATGGTGCGGTCAGGACACCCAAAGGCATTCATTTCGTTCCCCCTAAAAGGGAGACCAGCTGCACATGGCCAAGCGATGGGCAAAGGAAGAGGTGGCATGTGTGGTGGGAGGGCTGTCTCCACAGGGACTACAAGTGGGGGATGGAGCAGAACCAAAAGCACAGGACAGGGGCTTATCGGTGCCTCCCCAAATACTCATGCAGCCTTCCACCTTCTGAGACCATGGGCTCCCTGAATCAGAGATAATTCATTTATGGGAGGCAAGCCAGCCCAGTTGGATTGGGTTGGGTGACCTCTGGACACCCCTTCCAGCCAACACACATAGGTGGGCATCACAAAGTGCGTTAGGAAACCCGCTGCTCCAGTTTTGGGGGTCAAGCAGGAGAACACAGCCTGGGAGGACACTGCACTGGGAGGTGTGCGTGGCTCAGCCTCAAGGATTGCTGGGACACAGCCTGATTTAATGCCTGGCAGGAGCAGGCTGTGATGTTGGTTCAGGGGCCAAGGAGGACTAAGCTTTTCTCTTTGCCAGTGATGCTTGAAGGCCACCACTCAACATCCACCTACAAGACCCCCTGTCACGCAGCACCCCAAATTCGACCTACATTCCGTTTCTGAGACCTCATTGCCTTGATCTGCATTTGCACCGAGGACCCTTCACGTGGCCCTTGTGCTGTGGAGCATCTTCAAGGGTGCATCAGCACGAACTATGGAAAACAGCCGTAAATGTGAATAAAAAACACGCTCCAGGCACTGGCACTCGCCCGATAAACAGGCAACGTCATTTGTGCTCACCAACACAGGAAATGCAAAGCTTTGCCTTAACTTCACTGTAATATCTGCATAGGACTCAGCGTGAAAAGGCTGGATTTATGGGATGGCAAAAGCAGGATCAAGGCCATCGCGGTGACTTGCTGCCCCTGAGACACACCGTGCAAAGAGAAGGTACGCACACATCACGCCTCCAGTCAGTTTGTTAGAAAGCAATCCACAGTTTGTAAAGAAAACCACAGATCTTTTTTATTTAAAAAAAAAAAAAGAAAAATGGAAGTAGAAAAGTTTGGCTGAAAATACCACCAAAAAAAAAATTTTAAAAAAATAGCACTTGCACAGGGAATGTTTCTGTTTTGAAAACTTTGTCAACAGCTACAGCAATTTAAATCACAAAACCATCATTGTATAAAAACATTTATTTAAATTAAATATTTTATGCAAACTCATATCTACACTCATTCAAAATGCATAGAGTCACACAAAAAAGATGGAATGTATTAGCTTAAAAACCTGTGAAGTTGTGGGGTTTTTTAAGTATTATTTGCAATTATTATTAATACACGTTCGGGACTGAAACCAGAAAATCATAGCCACGCTACTAACTAATCATTACCAAGTGCCATACAGTAAACACTAAGATTAATCATGTCATATAACTGATTTAAAATAAAGCTTCATCTTTATGAAAAGGAAGAGAACTCGAGCAATACAAAATCCGAGGGGAGGCATAATGGAAGGAATAAATCAATGTACAGCTTTATTACAAGCAATAATACGCTGGAGTTAGGAGAGGCATCGGGCACTGCGGCTCGAAACGTGAAGCCTTCGCCTTCAAAGGATGTTCGATTAGAAAAAAACCCGTGGCTGCTACATCGTCACCTCTTTGCCCAAGTGCTCATCCCAGGATGCGTTCCCAGCCCGGCGGGGAGGGTAACTCATGCCGCCCCCATTCGGGAACGCTTCTGCTGGGTGGCCAAGGGGGAGCCGCGGTGGGGAGGGGGGGGATGTGGATGCTGGCCGGATCCTGCCTTTCCAAGCCCTGATCTTACCCTCCTCCGGAACGCACAGGCTGAGCATCCTGGGGGCTGGTTGTCCCCCCTGCAGCCCCCCGCCGCGCATCCCCGGGGCCAGCCGGACAGCATCCCTGGTGTCCCATCCCCTCTGGGGATGAAGCCCCCAACTCGTGGTCTGGGGGCAGGGGGACAAGGCAGGTTTCACCCCTGCCGGGGCGGGCAGGCAAGTCAGGGCGGCTGCAGCGATGCCGAGGCCAGGAGCAGAGAACGACTTGCAGAACCTTTACCAAAATCTTCCCTTTTCCCCCTATCCCCGCCTTTCCCCCTTCCAAGGGGTTTTGCCCCTGCTGGAACTTCAGAGCTGCCGTTTGCGGGATGCTGCCGCCCTGCCAACTCCGAAGCAGAGCGCCCCAAAACGGGAGGCAGCCTTCCCGCGCTCCCGGGAGCATCTCTGCTTTGGAAGAGGGACTTGGCCCAAGGGCTTTGGCTTTGGGAAATCCCCCCCACCCCGGCCCCGTTGGGAGCAGGGCACCTGAGGCCTTGCACCGCTGGAGAGCCGACAACCGAAATCCTTTACCTACGCCACCGAGGACACACCATGGCCCTCACGGTTCAGACTCGGTCACCCCGAGGGGCGGTGAGCGACGTCCCCGAGGAGCAACGCCTCGTAATACTGTGTTGGGTCCTTCCTTGGCCGGTCCAGGCAGCCCCGGCCAGGGGTCTAGGAGACGCTGTAGTTATTGTAGTAGGTGGCCGTGGCATCGGCGAGGACGGAGATGAGACTGGTCTCGGAGGCATGGGAGCTGCCAGACGCCGGGATGTGTCCGTTGACCAAGACCCCGCCGTGGTGGTCGCCATGGCCGGGGTTGTTGAGATATTGGTCAAATTCATTGCGGTCCATCTCCCCCAGGAGCTCGGCTTGGCTCAGCTGGTCCAAGGTGTCAAAGCCGTGGTGGTCGGGCGGTGGGGAGAGCTGGCCCAGGTGGGCATGGAGGCTGGCGGGGTGCAGGGAGGGGAAGGTGGGCGTGTAGTAGCTGGGAGGAGGAGGAGGAGGAAGAGGAGGGCAGCTGGAGGCCGGGGGGATCATGCAGGTGGCCGGCTGCGGGATGGGGCTGAGAGGGTGGTGGTTGCACGGGAGGGAGCTGCCCGCGTATTCCGGGGAGTAGGTGGCTCCGGCGAGGTGGGAGCGGTGATGCTCATCGGGGCAGGGCGAGGAGAAGAAGCTCTGCTCGGGGTCTATGGCGTCCAGCGGAGACATCTCTGGGGGGGTGGGCAGCCCGTAGGGGTAGGTGTCCACGCTGGTGCTGCTGCCGCTGCTGTTGCCCGGAGCCTCCCGATATCCCCGGCTGGCCGGCAGCCCCGGGCGAGGCGGGGACTCCCCCGCTCCCCCTTTCTCCCCC
>VYXH01005658.1:5118-27750 GCA_013397275.1 Burhinus bistriatus | reverse complement strand
CCTTTTCCCCCTGTGAGATAGGCCCTTCCCATCTGTTACNCAGACACGCCTGCGGCGCCTGTTGCGCTGGGCAGGAGCATCTTGCCATTGCCCCCTGTTCTCCACGTCACCACGTTCAGTCGGTCGGAGAGAGGACAGGGAGTTCTGTGTAGCAGGGGCTCTGTCTGCCTGCTGGGCTTCTCTCACGGGAGGCAGGGTACGACTCCAAGCGTCTGTCTCCCTCTCGCACTCCCTGATAGTTCTCAGCCTGCTTATCTCCTCCCTGAGCTCCATCACTAAGCAGATATGTTTTTAAATGTCTTTAGGCTATCATTAGCCATTTATTAACAATTTATATAGTCATGTTCTGTAAGTTATCTGGATATTTGCTTTCCCAGTGATGTCTGGGCTTTCTAGTTTTGGTAGCATCAGTCTGTGAGCTCTGAGGTCAACTACAGAGTATATCTTTATTATTAGAATTCCCAAGTATGTCAGCTGGCAGATGACATTCTGGATTGTCACTTTATCTTCTACCTTCTATACCATTATTTTTGTCCCGATGTTTAAATAATGTTTATGCAAAATACATCCGTTCCATCTGAGCAGGTTACTGCAGATTTTAGACCAACATAATAGATTTTTTGGCTGCTATTTGATTTATCATTTTTTAGAAAGTTTAATTCAACAGAAGAAATGTGATGTGAAGGGATGTGACCTATTTAGTAATAACAAAACCAGCTATTTTGAGTTAGGACTTCATTTGGGGTGCAAAGTCTTTTTCCTACGTTGTGTAATTTTCAAGTAGCTGCTGTGTGAAAACATCTACTCAAAAAGTCTTTTGACATTTCAGACCTTTTCAGTGTTTCTCCTCCCTTTTGCTGCTCCCACTGGCACAACTAGGAGTTCTTAGATATATGCAAATGCTTACAGTAACAACAACATAGTTCACTATGTTAAATCTCAGAAAACTGATGTATAATCAAATAGAAGCAATAGTTACACTATATGTGCTTTTCTTCACATTCTCTTAGTCTCTCAAATTGTTTTGGTTTAATCTACTGTTAGATTAATTCTCCTTGACCCAGATTTTGAGACGTAATTGGCTGGGAATTAAGCGTGCTCAATACTTCTAAATGTCAGGGTTTTTTTCTATACAATTTGCATTATAGGTGCATTTTTAAAACCTTGTGGGAAATAGGGGCTTTTCTGAAGACGTGAACATTGCTTCAATATACAAATGGATTATCTTGATACTTGCAGTGTAACAATACCTAACTTCTGGAAGAAAACATTATCCATAGAGAAAAGGAATTATTACATTACTCTTAAGCATTCAGCTTTTGTGCAGAAAATTAATTGGACTGGATATACCTAATTTGGGGAAATTTTAGGTAGGCTGAAAAAAGCAGAAGTTTAGGCTCATTTTTCTCATTTACTCCAACTGCTAAGGTTTTCTTTATTTAAAATAAGATATAAACTTCTTGGTTTAGGCTTTCTGAAAGCTAGAGTAGAGCATTGTGTCCTACACCTCTCAGCAGTGACAATCCTTTTCCTTGTACCTGAAACTGAAACCAAGAACAAGAGTTGTTCATTTGGCAAGTTGAGATATTTGAGTCTGTAAAAAATACAGAAATGTCAGGTCTGTGTACTTGAAGCTGCCGCTGAACATATGGTTCTCATATTTACCAGTCTTAGGTGATAAAACCTTCCCAGGATTTCAGACCTTTGTTTCTAAAAACCAGCCTAGGAATAAAAAAACAATAGGCCATTGTTTTATTGTACCAAAAAACAATCTCTATATTATGTGAGATGGCCTTAGCAGTTATTAAACAAAGGAGGACAGCAAAAACCTTTCATAAATTGCTTCCAAGAGAAGTGAAAATTTCTATGACACTCAGGAAAACTTTAAACAACAGATTGCTTTAAGAAAAAATTCCTCTGACCAAAACTAGTTCTTTCTCCAGTGGCCCTTCAGAGTGTGACCCCTTTTCTCACCATACTGAATCTAGAAGTGTCTAAGGGTGATCAAAAATGCCTTCACGTCAAGTATCTTACAGACACAGTGGTCTGTTCCTGTCTGAAAGAGCTTAGTTTCTGAGTGGGCAGGAAGAAGACTGTGTGAGAAACAGCAGAACACACAAGAAGAATGAACAATATGTTGGCAGTAAATATCATCTAGTTCTTTGGTGGTGCTGTTATTATAGGAGGAAGGTGATAAATTTACTCAAGAATGGGACAAGCTGCAAGGAAAAAAAGGGAAGGAGAATTATGTGGATAAATTATGTTCAAGAATGATCTGTAGGTATTGGTTTTGAACTGAAAATCTATAAGTACCTTTTTTTTGTCAGTCTTTTTTCTTTTTTCTGTCTGAATTGATATTAAGCGTGGACAAGCTAACTTTTTCCTAACAGGGAAATTGTAATAGTCTAATTTAAGTAAAAGTCCAATACAGTTAAAAGTAGTCCAAGATACTCATTTTTGTATAATCACAGAGCAACTTTACATTTGTTTTTCAAGTTGCTCAGTTCAACAGTGTTTTGAGGCTCTTTTCTTAACTTGTACAATAATTTGTGTTAATTTTTTAGGTATTCGATCTAGCTACTGCTAAATTCCAAAAAAATACTTTATAAAATATTATTGACTTTCTGAATAATTTTTTTTTTCGTGCACGTTGTGAGAAACATTAGGGAAAATGACTTCTTTTCCTGTTCAGTTGCTTTCATGGCTCATTCTGCTAATACCAGACTTAGCTTGAGTATGTTCATGGGATTCTGTATTTCTCTTTCCCTTCTGTTTTCTTAGCAGACTCTCTGCTTCTAAAAGTTCAGCATGCTGTTGGTTCCCGCTGCAGCTTGGCCCATTGTAGCTTCTGTGAACAGAAATGAGAAAAATTCTATTTTCTCATTGTTTCTTCTCCAAAATACTGTTCCAGTTTTGTTTTGTTTTCCTTTTCTTTTCTAAATGGGACTCCTTCCAAATACTCACTGTGTTTGGAAGGCTAAATAAAGTGAACTGAAGGAAAGACATACTTCATCTTGTGAAGACATCCTCTTAGAATCTTGGGAGAAGTTTTCTGTCATGATTATTCTTAGGCTTGAGATTTTCACTCTATGGTGGGGTCTTGGGGTCTCGGGGTCTAAGTGACTGGTGATACCTTCAAATCCCTCAAATTTGGAAATAAGGCTGGGCAGCCAGTAAAGTGTATCTGCAAATGTTCTCCAGGATTTAATTAAAGATTCTCTTTTAAATGCCAAAAATAACAAATAATAATGCCTGGAATAGATGAGGAAGCAACAGGCTGTTTTTTCTATTTTCCTCCATATGTATCTACCCCATTCCAAAAGCAGAAAATAATTAAAAGCCATGAGAGCGGAAATTTCAGAATTGAAAAGAGTGGTTAAAGAAGCACTGATATATTTGTGAAAATAATCTTTATTCCTTTGTTTCCTACCAAAAAGCTGGTCTGTGAATAATCAAATTCTCTGCATCCAGCTGGCCTAAATGTTGTATCGCTGAGACATATTCAGCTGCCATCAAACTGATTCCAGAGGGATCAGACTGAATGTATGAATTGCCTTTGCCAATTCAGAAGATACTGTAAAACCATATAAACTGCTGAATTATACTGTAGTTTATAATGTGTAATTTCTTGTTGAATTTCAGACTGTAGAACTAGAGGACAGTTTAATGCATTTTCATATCACTTTCGGGGAAGACGTTCTCTTGATTACAGCTTTCAGGAGGACAAGCCCTTGAAGAAAATGAAAATGTCCAAAACAGTAAGGTGAGATTTATTTTTTTTTACCGAAGTATGAAAAAACATTTGTTTTCAAAATGAAATGAAACGGAATTATTTCTTTGTAAGTCCATACCACTTTTTTCCACTATCTGCTTTCTCAAATTTATGATTGATGTATTTCATTCTGATACTTCTGCATATCTGCTAACAGTAAACCACTTTTTTTTCAAGCTCAAATTTATGTAAGACCCTTTGTGAGTGACACAGTATAGTGCTTTTGTTCTTCCTGTGCTTTTCATGAAAAAGCTTAGTAACGAAGCATGATTTGGGGAATTTGGAATCCCATATTCCTACTGTGCCTGCAGCAACCAAACTAAGTTATTTCCTTTCCTCCTTGGAGCTGCTAGGTCCTCCTGTAGAAATAGGAGGAAATCAAGTGTTGATGACACTAGCATAAAAATTTGTGATAATGATAGGGATTGCTTTTAGTACCAAAATACTCAGCGCAGGAATGGAGAACAGCAGTGCTACAGACAATGTTGTTTATAACTCCCTAATCCTCAAAATACTTTAGCAAGGAAGTAAATCACAATGTCAGTCAGAGATAATCAACTCCACAGGGTCCTTGCAATTTTCAGGGAATCAAAACTTTTCTAGGAATTAGTGAAATGAAATGAGTTCTGCTCAGACCAAACATTTCTTGTGAAAATCCTTCATGATGAGAAAATTTGAGACTCTCTTGAATTACAGCTCTTTCCTTATAGCATGTGTTCTTTTAGCAAATAAAATTATCTACTTGACTGAGACGACCAGGCAGAGCCTACCCACTCTGGCAAGGAGAGCAGCTAGGCAGACATGTAGACAGATAAATTTATCTCAGCAGTTTCAAATACTTATGCGACTGTTATAGCACTGAAGAAATGCCACCATTATATTTCACTTAATAGATAGGAAGCTGTCCTGAAGTAACAGTGCCTTTAGGTGTTTAGAATTTTTGACAAGAGAAGACATCAGCTAATATGAGCTTACGTATAGACAATAGAAAAAGAAAGGTTCCTTTAAAGTAATCCTTGAAGAAGGATGTTTCGTCTGTCTTTGCAAGTGAACTGTTACAAGTTTTTCACTTTACAAAACAGCAATTCACTTTTCAAATATTATAGTCCCATAATTCTAAAACTGTAGAAGGGTTAAATTAAATAAAAATGAAGGCATGAAAAAAACGCCACATATCCGAGAAGCAGCTTCTTTTCGTTAACTTGCTGCTTAACTGTGTTTCAGAAATGGAGCTCAAAAATCTACAACAGTCCAATTACTAAGTAGGACTACAAAATAGTAAATTTACAATACCTTATCTATAGCATAAATAAAGCTAAACAACCTCAGTCTTTTAACATTCTCATCAGTTGTCATGCTTATTGTATTTGAATTTTATTCATGGTGAGAAGATTTTTTTCTTTTTTTTTTCCTTCTAGTTTTCAATAACTAGAGCAGGTGGGGAAGATTAAACTTTTTGTTATACAATAGCAGCTGGTTTACTTGAATTTTGGCATGTTATGTTGTTTAGAGTTCTTTTTCTTTAATTTAGATGAAAAACTATGGGAAACTAAGTAGCTTGAACACCTGCCAATAAGTGCTCTTTTAATTTATGCAGAAAGATTATAAAACATGAGCCCTATTGTATTGAGAGAGGATTTCTTTCCCAGTTCATTCTTTGGGTATCCCTTAGCTCTGGAGAAGACACACTAACAAAATAGGAATTCTTGTATGTATTCAAGGATCTTAATGTAATAAGTGACTTAATAATTAGTGTTATCCTTGTGTTTGAATACATGTTTTCTTACGTGGTACCAAATTATATGTTATTAGTTATGGACAATTCCTTTGATAACTGTTTCCCATCAACAGATTGAATTGATTAACACAATTTAGTGTTGTACATCTCTTACCAGATATCAGCTGGAAAGTGCTATAGACAAAAGACTCCAGATTTTGTGTACAGTAATCAGTATTGGTTTCAAACGTTAGTTAAAATGGGACCCGGGAATATGTTCATATCTAAAAGTACTTCTCATTTATTTATGTAAACCAACTTTTTCCTTTTTAAAGTGATATTACTTTAAATACACATTCTGCTAATGAGCATATAGAGGGAGAAACTATGAATCTGAATATGAAATGCAAATTTCATGTTTCAAAATAACACTTTTTAAGACTGTTTCACTTTTGTCTGCTTTTGTATTGGAGGCTCAAGAGATTTCCCAATGAATTTAAAGTGATGCTACAGCATCAGTGATGACAACTTTGTGTGTACCCCTGCATGAAATACACTCATTATTCTTCTAAGTAGAAGAAATAGCCTGTTGCTAGTGGTATTATCAGTAATCCACAGCTCACCTGACCTGAAGCTGTCTTCAAGACCAGTGGATCTTGTGCTGTTGCGGTTCATACAGTTCCTACATTTGTTGGTTACTCTTCTTTTACATTTTTGCTAAGTGTTCTAAAAAATGCAGCCAAATAAAAATGATTAATAACCTGACTTGGCATTCATTTGTTGCAGTTCTGTGAGACAGAGTAAATATTTTCGTAATGCCACATCAACATCTAGTGCAAATACAAACATGCCTGCAGTGAATGACTTCAAAGAATTTGTTTTGGAAATGCAAAAAACTATTTCAAGCCTCAGAAACCAGGTAAGGTGCTATTATGGGTAATTTCTAATTGTAGATTTAATTTATAATGTTTTCCTAACATCACTCCTCTTATATTTTTAATATTTAGACATCCACTGCAGCCAAAAACCACCACATAGTATCTCAAACAAAACACAACCCAGAACATGGTGTGTTATTATTCTTTATTTCTATGTTCTTTTGTAATCATACTGAAATATTCTACAATTAGACCCTCGTGACTTTTGAACTTGAAACCTTTTGTAACCGTTGTATATTAAACATGGGATTAGTCTTTCTCTAAACATTTGTCTGTAGAGATAATAAATTTTTTTTTTTCCCATCTGAAATGTATAGAATCTATGTAAAACTATGATTCAAATGTAGACTTCGTAAGAAGTAATATGCCAGACTACAGCTGTAAACACTGTTAAGGTCTACATCACTTAGAGAAGGCCTTCACAATGTGGCATAAATGAACTCTTTATTCAGGATAACTCAGCCGTAGTGGAGTTCAGTGTTAAAAATGTATACCATACAGAACAGGCAAATCCAAAGTAGGCCAAAATGTTTGCCTAGAATAAAGTTCCTCCAGAGCAACTTTTCCATGTAATTTATAGATACGAATCGTATATTTATTTGCGTAGTAACTTGATTCCATCTTTGATGGTGTTAGTTAATCATTGTTGTACTCATTTTCAATGCTCCCATTTTGACAGTGGAAACGCTATGTTAAGTTAAGACTTACTACATTGCAGTCAGTTTGTCTGTCATTTTTGGATGTAAAAAAGACTGAAGGATTGTTAAAAATTGTGCCCTCGTAACCGCTGTTCCCAAGAAGCACACAATCAGCAAGATAAACTAACCATATAACCCCTTTTTTTCATCATTAAGGAGAAAATATAGATAGTCAAAAATCCAAGGAAACATTTTTAATTGTTTTTTTTTAATATTTTTTTTATTTCACCTCCTTTTCATGCAAACGTTTTTGAAAGTTTAGATTTGTCTTTCCATATATGTCAACATATAGTTTGCTTCTCTTTGTATGCTCTAGTTGTATATTCCAATGGTAGAAAAGGTGTATCTTCTGTTAGTTTTATTTCAAAGACTGTTTCCATATGTATTACCTATTTCCAATCTTTTAGTATTGTGAAAACTAAGTAGTGAGAAGAAAAACCCAGACAAGTATTTATCATAGGTTATGTAGCATAAAAGAAAAGACAGACTACCTTGCACAGATAAAAATCTTTCTTTGATCTTTTTTTAATATTTTCAGATAAAAAAACTTGAATCACGCCTCAGTAAAACTGATTGCACTGATGAAAAGGGTAAATCATATTCCAGCAATGAAACCTGGAAAAGGGACCCTTGTACTGTGTGTGAATGCAAAGTAAGTATGTGGAAATCCATTTTGAGATAGAAATTATATTAGGTTTTCTTCTAAAACAGCAGTTCCAGTTTTTTGCCTGCTAATTTCTGGGTAATATTTGCTAATTGTTTTTTTTATGGATCTTCAGTTATGTGGTGCAAAAAATTATATTGTTCAGATATCCCTGCCCTTGACACTGGTTTTCAGTCCAGCCTTTATATATTTTTATTATAATTCCATTTTCATTCATGTATAGTTGTACTGGCAAAATTAACTTCAAAGTGAGCGACTTCTTGAAAAAGTCTACTAAAATGCATAAAAGTCAGTAAAAGCTCATCTTACAGTGCTAGATTTCCATTTCCTTTTATCATAGTAAAATTTTAAAAAAGGTAGTAGAAGAAATGTGTCAGTACTTGTTATCTCAGAATTTCGTGCCTGAATATTGGATAAAATGGTATACTGCTCCATTAAAGATGGTATAATACAAAAAGCCTTCTCAATATAAGCTTATGCTGAAATAAACTATGTGGAGGTAACCATAGTAGCCAAAATCTTAGAGAGGATGAATGAGAACATGTTTTGCAATAACAGGAAAAATGGATTTCTTTTTTGAAAAACGTAGCTAAGTATATTCTGGTTTTGTTACTTTTTTCCTGACACAGGTTGGTCAGATTACCTGTTTTGTAGAATCATGCCCGCCGGTTGACTGCGAAGCACCTGTGATAGTTAAAGGAAATTGCTGTCCAGTCTGCTTAAAACAAAATATTAATGAAAAGAAGCCATAAGTCTGCTTTTTAAGAATTTAGGGTGCATACTCCTCAAATCATATCAATACCTGCTGGTGGCAAAACCAGGTAACTACAGTCTAAACAACAGCAATACGTCAAGATTTACAACATTCTAATGGTGCTGTAACAATATATCATAATGTATCGTTTTATTTTCTGCCCATGAAGGTAATCACAATGCAAAAATTAACGAAAGGGAAATTAGCAAACAGGTCAAAGTTAATTGTGTGTTAAACTTCTCAGGTTAGACAAACTCAAACTGGTGCTACTTTGAAAGAACACTGTCAGGTAGTTTTAGGTACCCAAACTGGGCTTAAGACTTACTCTAAAGTGAATGCTTTGTTTCCTATCTGTAATTAGCAACAGTAAAAGTTTACTATCCCTTTTCAGTACCAGTCTGACTTGATATTTAGCTCTATGTTATTATTTAGTAAATACAGGAAAAAGGAAAACACAAGGTCACCATGCTCAAAGCAATGCGGTAGAGGGCCAGTTTCTGCAAACCCACCTATGTGTGGAAATTCTCTTGAATCACACTATCGTTTCTGCATCTGGACCAGCAAGGAAATAAAGAAAACTACATGACACCTTTCAGCATCCTTTCATTAATTCAAGGAGCAAAATAAATCAAAATCTTCAAACCAAAAAAGCTAGAATTAGTAAGGAAATATAAATAAATGTAATTGGAAGATGCAAAAAGCAACTGAATGTATATTACAGATGTAATTGACAGTGTTCCTCATTCTAGGAAAACATACATGACAGAGTAGCATTTGAACTTAAAATGAACATAATAATTTTTGTCAAAACATGTAATTGCTTGGCAAGTTTTTTTTTGTTTGTTTCATTTATTTTAAATCATTGTAACATGACCATCCAGTCCAGTTTTAAAGCATGCTTCTCTTGATCTCAGATCAGCTCATGTATTTGTATGGCCCTGTTTTGAAAATGTGAAAAGATGTCACATGCCATTTTGTATACAAAGATTCCTACTGATTCATTGTGCATATTGTCAATAGCCATATGTTCCTGATTATATTGTGGCACTGCTTGTTGAAAAAAAGAACAATCAAAATCAAGCATCATGATTAATTGTGGATTGACTACTTTTTCTGACAAGTTATTTGATTTTTTAGTTTTTTCCAGTTTCATCTAATGCATACGTATTTTTACCTCAATATTTTTATCATTCATGTTAAAATGGTCTACCAATGGACTTTATTTCCCATGTAATACATGTTTAACGTTATAGAGTATATGTCTACACTAGCATTTCAAATTTGTGTACTTTTTAGAATACAAACTGCATATTTTTGACCAGGAATTATATATTATATTCAGTGAAGGACAACTATCATACCTCATTTTACAGCTGTTTTGTGTTTATTCAGAATTGATTCTCTCCCTGAATACTTAGTATGTTGGAGTTTATGGCTCTGTCCTTAAGTCCTAAGTCAGGACTAACTAAAACCAGAGCTCTTCTTTAGTTATATAGTTCACTGACTTCTGAGTTTATTGTTCAAATTTAGGGAACAGAGATTTAAGTATCAAAGAAATCTGCACAAAATTAAACATTATCTTCTTAAACATTTCAGATTATGCAAACAGGCTGAATACTTAATTATTGCATGGTAGATCAAATACCTGTCTAATAACTAACCTAGCACAGCAATATGAGTTCCACTATAATATTTTGGCACATAATTTCTCTGATTACTAACATCAATAATTTCTAATTTGTTAAACTGATACCATGACACACATTCAAACTTTGGTGTATCTTTAAAGCTTACTACAGAAACTCTTTTCATACTATGGTAGGAGCAATATGTACATGTGAGTGGTGTGTTAAAGGTGTGTGGTAGAGGTACACATGGAGCTACAATTTATATTTTTAAGACTGTTTTAATTGATTTTATATACAATGTTTTGACTTATGTAATTTTCTATGTTAATACTTTTAGAAATTGTGTGTGGCGAGCATGTTTGAGTATCATATGGTTCCTAGAGGCTGTCATTCCTGTATTCCTTTGATACTCTGGTATTTTGTTGACTTTTGTTGAGAGTCCAAACCACATGTCTCGTCCTGTAATTCCAACTCAGATGGAACTCCCATTGACCTATAGCAGGAATTCCTCAAAGAGGAAGGATTGCAGAGCTAAACCAAATATAATTTCACTGTCTAAACAGTTAAATAAGGCAGTAATACATCCAGCTGGTTACTACTTGGATTCTTTTATTCCAGTTTTATATTAAATAAACTTTCTCAAGATTTCCGCTTATAGGAGAAGAGAGTTTCCATTTATACATTATAAAATAGTACCTTATATCTGATTGTTCCTTTTCTCCAGCCTCCAGGGTAAAGTGGGAGGTTTTCTTCGTTGTTCACTGTTTATTCATATGGTATATAAAATGGGCTTAGGAGTCTGGATATGCTTAAACAAGTGTAATATTGAGTTATTTTCTGCCATCCATCTGATTATAAACCATTCAGGAAAAACAGGTCTCTATCCATAGTTTAAAAAGTAATCAGTCACGGATTGTACTAATTCAGTTTTATTGCAGTGTCTGCAGAATCAGCATTGATTTTAACATTTCTGAAACAGTGGCCAATGGCTAGATGACCATTTCCTCAGTATCCACTGTGAGAGTATTGCTGTAATATGTTGCAAATTTTACATATTTATTTTCTTTTTTAATGTTACCTAAAACAAAGTCTTTGTTGTTTTTATTTTAATCAGTAATTTTACCAAAGAACTGTTTGCACTGTATAATGAATGCTTTTCAGTTAAAATAAAATGGGCCACATTTCCAAGTAAATTCCAAGTGATTTCTTCTCTATATATGTACGTTTTGATTATTTGCTGAAGATTCCAGTGTGTAGGCTTTTATCAAAGATCCATATTACGTATCTTATGCAGTATTGTCATGATCAAGAGTCCATTTCTGAGAACTAAGCAATGAGCTAATGAATCATGTAGATTCGGTAGGTTTTTTAATATTATGACACATAGTATTAAAGTATCTATTCACTGTGCTGTTCTAGGTGATGGAAAAAAATACATGTAGACTCAGAAAGGATATTTAAAAATACACTTATTTCTTAGCACAAATGTGTATTTGAAAACTCTTAGTGCTGACCATTTTTTCCATATTATTTATGGGAATGTCATAATACATACAGCCTTTTCTTGCACAATTTCTTCACTTCCTCATGTCTTCAAATAGATCCAGTCATGATTTGCCTTTTAATGCACTTGATTCTGCATTCACTCTTTATTCACATCATTTCACAAATGGATATGGAGAAATGAAATGGGAGAAGTTAAAGATGGACTCTTAGGATGCAGAGCTAAGAATCGTTTTCAGGTTGCAGTTGACTGTGCTTCGCTGTGGTTTGACTTGGCGTATTGCATAAAGCAAATCTAGAAAAGCAGAACTGCAATAGGTTCATTTATGTATTTTCCAGGAGGCTGCTGAAATATCCTGTTGCTCTTCCAAAATGTTGATGAGTAGTATTCAATCACTATCCTATAAAAATTTTAGGGCAATCAGATTATTTTTTTCTCCAAATTCAGACAAAATTAGTTTGGCAAAGTACTGGTATACATTTTTCTAGTAACTTAAATGGGTCATGCATGCTTCCTTTAACAGACATAGTCAGTTCCTAAATTCCTAAGACTAATCTAATAATACTCAAATATTTACATTTGAACAACTTTTTTTTTCTTCCCCCCCCCTTTTTTTTTTTAACATGAGACTAAAACAGGCAGAGATTTGAAGAGAAGGTTTTGTTTCAGTAAATAACTTTGCGTTAGTCCAAACAAGACAACAGCCAGGGTTCAACACAGTTAATTGCCAAGAAGTTTGCTTACTGTTATAAAAACAACAAACCACAAAGTTTAGACATTTAGAATAAAACTCTTGGGCTGATACTGATATATTTCAAGAAAGATTCAGTTGTATTTGAAATAAACCGAGTAAATTGACTTTATTCCTTTTGGTTGATTACAGCTAAGAATCATTTGGCCACAGTATGATTAAAGTTGTCTTTATAGGGAATGACCTTCCATACTCAGTAACTTGGTTTTATAAAATAACGTTTTGCTGCCGTAGTGTATGTCCTTATATAATCTAAAATATTTTTCCTTATGTTTTCATTTAAATCCCCTACTAGTTTCATGCTTTTTTCCTATGGTATTTACCAAATCAGTAATCTTTGCAGTGAGATTTTTAGATGTTGTGACTGTTCCATAGCTTTAGTTTGGAAACTAGAATAAGGTATCAAAAGCTGGTGTATTTGACTAATTTTCTCAAAAATTCTACATTATACTGTTGTCCTACTGTTAAAATAGATTAAATGTTTTGCATGTGCAGGATAAAACAATTATAAAATTACCAGTAGAAAGAAAGATTGTTTACTGTCCTCTAATGGCCTCTCTCATCTGCAGCGTGGGGTTCAGTGAAGTGTATTTCAGAATTCACTACACTGATTTTTATTATGTACAAGAGAAAATGAGATCTGATATGTGACAAAAGGCTTGTTAGACAGAATATGTCAAGAAAAAATACCAATATGAACATATACACATATCTCGTTCATGCTGAAAGTTTGGCAGACTGTCAGTGGAAGGAAACAACGTTATCCTTATGAAAACTAATGGGAACCAATAAATTACTGAACATGTAATAAATTACTAATACTGTCATAACCAGCTTTGTATGATGACGTGCCTAATCAGGAGATTGTATTCAGTCATGAAGAGGCCGCGTTGTCTGCTAATACTGTATTTTGAAGCGGACATCCTACCAACATCAGACTTATTTTGCAATTATCCTGGCTGCTTAGTTTCACGCAATAGTTCCTTTTCTTTCCTTTTTTCACACCTAGCCTACTGTGACATGGCAAGGAAACCTCTGCACCTCCAACATAATTTTCCTTTTATTTTCTGCCCAACATCTTTGCTGTCCACCAGCAGTGCTATGAATGGTCCTTTCACTGAGCTTTAGCATTCCAGCTTGGTAACAGACGGAGCAGAGTACAGATCAGATATGTCTAACTTACAAGAAGACCTGGTCAGCTGTTTTTAGCTGAAAAGCTATGAATCGAATATCTCTGTTTAGATTCAGAAATGGAACAGAACAGCAATTCCTGCGATAAAGGAATAAACCTAATTGTTGCATTCAGTAAAGTTGTTTGTGTCTATTTGATGCCTCCCTCAGTGATATAACTACATTCCCACAAGTCACAGGCTTTAAAAATGTTGCTGTCTTGCCAAAATAAATCCCATTACCTACTTATATCTTTATGAGATGTTGTCTGTTGTTAACCTGGCTCACAGCCATTCTAAGGATCAGCACAGTAAAGTGCTTCATGTGTCTTTTCATAGAGATTAGCATGAAAAAAGTACCCAGAGGGAAAAAACTAATCAGGAATTGTCCTGAGAAAGGAAAAGAAACTATTACTTTGTTTTGGTGGGGAGAAAAAAAGAAAGATTTCATCATTTTTAGGACAAGAGGTAATGGGCACAAACTTGACCATAGGAAGTTCCATCTGAACATGAGGAGGAACTTCTTTCCTTTGAGGGTGGCAGAGCACTGGAACAGGCTGCCCAGAGAGGTGGTGGAGTCTCTGACTCTGCAGACATTCCAAACCTGCCTGGACGCCATCCTGTGCAACCTGGTCTCGGTGTCCCTGCTGTGTCAGGGGAGTTGGACTAGATGATCTCCAGAGGTCCGTTCCAACCCCTGTGATTCTGTGATCAAGTACTCTGAATTTTTTCAGGCAGAATGCAACAGTTCGTGAGGAATATAGGAACTGATTAAATACAGCAAAGCAACACATATACTAGACTGCAATAGAGTCCCCAGGCACTGGGAATCAATTTCATTGTTTATCGGACCAGCTACTAGAGTGGTAGTAAGGCAGGCTTTTAGTCCCCTACCCTCGCTCTGAGGCATAGCCACTCTTTCAATGAAGATCCCCTTTTCTGTTTCTCTCCTCCATGCTTTCACAGCTAAGGGACTTAAATACAAACTCGACTACAAGCCAAAAAGCTTATTGGGGCGAATCATTGGCCTGACCCCTCAGAATGGCAGGTCCTAGCTGGTGAATGAGGATGCTAACTAGAGTCCTGAATGGGATGCTTTGGAGGAGGGTTCAGAGTCAGCCAATTAGAAACGTGAGCCAAAGGGGCATACTGAGGTTCCTGTCCTTTTCCCATGCTTAGGTGCCAGACTCAGTGCTGTCTGTTACAAATTCCTATAATATGGGTTTTACAGTTCCAGGGAACTCTGCGAGGAGATGCCAAGCTGAGGGCTCACTCTTTCCTAAGTCACCCTTGCTGTAGAACACCATCTTCTTGCTACACGTGGGAGGCAAGTATGACAGCTTTCATATAGAGAGAACAATCCTAGTTGCTGAAGGAATATTCAAGCTGTTTTAACCAAGGGTTTTCTCTCCTTCTGGGTGAAATTGAGTTATTTTGCAATCTATGCTTTTATTTAAAACCTCAAATGCTGTCATAGGAAAGGAAGAAAAGGAAGACTTTTTTTTTTTAAATTAAGATTTGTAGAAAGGGCCTTCTTGAACGCAGTGCAGCAGACTCGAGACATTGTAGGAGAGGAACAAATGTTTTCTTTCAGCTGAACTGGCTTATCATGGTTGCATACAGCTTTACTTGTTGCCAGACTATTCTCTTATATTGAGAGTGTTTAAAGATTGCCATAGGATTATTTGGATTTTCTTTTATATCAACAATCAATTCAGGCAATAACGGACAATAGCTGCCTTGAGGTCAGAAAGTGACACCTGATTTCTGATGCAGGCAAATGTTAATGTGGATTTTAAAACCTTCATCTTATGTTCTTTTTTTTCTGTGGTGGAATGCTATTGTTATCCCACATCTCACCTCACAAGCAGCTAGTATTTTCCATTTGAACTGCAGATGTATTCAGAAAACATGTCACCTTACTTTTTTAAGATCAAGGATTTTATCATTTGGAATGATAAAAAGGGGCATAGCTCCTACCTATTGCTTTAGATTAATAGACTTTTAAAGCCCAGAGAAGTCACTGCAGTCTTGTCTAGCAGCTGCACAGCATGTTAAACTCAGTTCATCCAGTGTTTCTTACATTAGGACACTGTCTTGTGTTTGAATAGTGTCTTTAAAAGACCTGCAGTCTTGACGGAAATTTTTAAAATGTTACTTCTGCATCACCGTAATGTAAACTGTAATAGTGGGTTATTTACTCTCACAAAGAATTTCAGCCTGCAATGGATTATGTGTGTATGTGCAGGTATTCAGCTACTGTTCTGCTCATCCTGACCCTTAGCTTCACATTTACTTGCAAAATAGATCATGCTTCTTACTTCTTTTTTTAAAAACTACAAGGTTTTATGGATGCACATTTACAGTTTAAGGTTACTCTTACTCACTAAATCACACCAAGAATTCATATTCAGCCAGATCCTAAAGCTGCTTTTAGCTATTTTATAGCCCTCAATTTTGTAAGTACGAGTCACATTCTTTATTCCCCCATGCATGATTCTGCATTTCACTGTGTTACACTAATCAGATAAACTCAGTCTAGAAAGCAATCCACATTTATCTGTGATTATTTTAATTTTCATTAGAGAAAGTAATTTACAGAAGGTTTCAAATTATTTAATCTGGTATAGATGTTTTGATGCAGCTATAGGTGAATCCCTCTCTTACATTCCTTGTAGCAAAAATCAGCCAAGTATGACTGATCACACTTGAGAGAGCAAGAAAATAAAGGAAAAATAAAGGAAGGCTGAGCTCTTGCTGACTTTCTGTGGTAAGAAGTTGTTTGCAAAAGGAAAAAGCCTCGTGACCGACACTGTTGTTTTTTCCCCATCTACTGCTGTTCGCTTCACTCTTGGTACACTAATTGAAAGTATGGCAGCTTTGAGAGAGAGGCTTTGATAGGAAAGTTAGGATTTACACTGTAGTAACATACTTTGTAGGCTATGTGTTCCTAGTGATAATCTTGTCTCTCCTTTCCCTTTCAGGCCACAAGCTTCTCTGTATCGCAGCCTGTAGTTCTGTCTTTAATTCAAATTAAATTAAAACAAGAATAGGCCACCCTTATGAAAAGGCAGAAAAATATGGTTGGGGAAAATGTTTATATTAGAAGTTTAAAGAGTTTGGGCTACATTAAGCTATAGCTGTGGTCAGGAATTTTGCATATTTTAGTGTTGGATTTGCACCACTGGAAAACAAAATGCCTTGTTGGCCTACTGAGCAGCCATGGTTTGCAGATGTGAGAACTTCCCAGTGCCAGTGAACTCCACCACAGCTCTGGAAAATTACTCAGACACAGATGAAGAGCTGAGTTCATTCAAGCCTCAGTGTCTCTGTTGAGACTAACACTGCAAGTAAGTACCAGTCTTGGTGGGTTTTGTGATAATGACTTGTTTGCAAGGGGCCAGAAAGGGGTATCTCTGTTCTGTGCGGAATTACTGATAATGGGTTTGCTTCTCTGTTAGAAACACTGCAAGCCATCTTACCTGTCTTGTAGAAGCATTCAGATTAGCAGTAGTATATAACTATGGCCACCTTAAAAGCCATAATATTTATTATTTGGAATATTAGAAAATTTATATACCGAAAAGTTGCTTGCGTGGTAATTTTTTTTATTAATTACTACTTAAAATGGTAAAAATAAAAGGGATGTTTTAGAATAGGAAATGAAAATGCAAATACCACAACAATCACACATTTATTTTGTGAACCAAACATTGAGTGGTTGACTGCTTATTACTAGAATACAAACTAGAGTGTTCATTCCAGACTTTATAGAAAAAGGTATAGTTTCACTTTCACAGATTCTTGCAAAGCAAACAAGATAGTAGTACTAAGTCTGGTCTGAAGAAAGCTGACAGCAATGACTGTGCTAGCTCATTTCAGCTGTTTTAAAATCATGTTTTTAAATTTTCCTGTGGGATTATGGAAAATTTAAGCATTTATGATTTAAGATTTTAGTAAGGTATGATCTTGCAAAAGTGCTGTAGAAACTTCTTTCCTAAATGGACCATTATTTTTCTATTTTGCTTTCCTATCTTCATCCAACCAGGTGGCTTTTTTTTGATTCTGAAGTCCCATAAAAAAATCTGTTAACAGGAGATAAAAGACAGGGCTGGAATCTTGTCTCCCCTAAGCCAATGTGGTAATGTCATTGACACAGCATGGTCGATCCTGGGAAGGACCCTCATTGGGCCAGGATTTCACCCCAAATAATCTAATAATATTCCTGTAGTTCTGGATTTTGTGTGTTAAGAGGGAGAAGGAATTTGGTGTGTAAGATACAATATCAGGAGATCAATATCAATAATGTCGGTCTACTACAGGTCAGTACAACAGCACTGAACAATATATTTTTATTAGGGAGAAATCCTGTCCTCTGTAACGTCCCAGGCCCATGTCCTGACTCTTGCTTGTTTACACATGTGCTCAGTACAACAGAACTGGGGAGGAGTGGCTGGAAAGCTGCCTGGCAGAAAAGGATCTGGGGGTCCTGGTGGACAGCCAGCTAAACATGAGCCAGCAGTGCGCCCAGGTAGCCAAGAAGGCCAACGTCATCTTGGCCTGTAGCAAGAATAGTGTGGCCAGCAGGAGTAGGGAAGTGATCGTGCCTCTGNCAATAGTTGGACTAGATGATCTTAAAGGTCTTTTCCAACCTAAATGATTCTATGATTCTATGAAACAGAAAAGTTACAGTTGCAGTTACTGAAAACAAAAGTATCTCAAGGAACATTTATAACCAATTTACTTACAAATCTTTCCTAATTAGATTGCTAGGCATAGTATTTGACTACAGTTTAAGGACAAGATTTCACTAAAGGAATTCATTTTACAGGAGACAATCAGGTTTGTCATTTTTTAATAAAAGCCTGGAAAATATTTTCTAATTTTTTTCTAGGTCATTTTTATTACAAAAGGTCTATCCCTGTGAGTGCCTAGCTACAAATGAAATTGAAAACCATGTAAAAACTAACTTATGTGGTTTTGGCCAGATTTCAGGAGATCATTCGCTCTTTAGAGAATATCTGTAACTCTCCCAGCAGATATAGCGAATTCTCCTAGGCAGCTTGCCAGACTGTCAGGATGATGGTTGCTATCTCAGATCTCACTTAGCACATTTTGGTCGTCAGTGAAGATTCCCAAAGCTTGTTACATCAGTCTTGGCACAGCACACCAAGGAAGCATGCGCGGGATCATGACTTACATGAACACATTTCTCTCTCAGGCCCTGAATAAAATCTCTGGCAATCAGGCAGAAAAACCATACTTCCCTTTTGTCTTGTAAACTTGAGAGTCAATTAGCTAAAGTATCTCTATGGAGTACATGAATTTCCAGCTGTAGGCAGGAAGGAAACTTCCACTGAACATGGTATTCCTTTATTGCACATGTTTTCTTTTAGTTATGAAATATTTTATATTGTTAGGAGTTAAAGTATTTTGTGACTGCAGTGGGTACATGTACTTCCTTCTGCAATGCATTTGATGTTTCTTATGCCTACCTAGTGACATCTATAGGCTGTGTGCATCTCTCTTACATGACACTGGTGATCCCAAACCTAAATAAAGGACCCAAAGTCCCATCCAAAATATTCTATCAAAGGGGTTGGATCTGAGAGAAAAACAACATTTATGGTACCAGAGGGCCTGATCGCATGAGGAAGGTTAAAAGACCTTTTGTCAAATGACCATTGTGAAAATGACCAAATAAGACAATTCAGTTATTTGGAAGGAAATATTCGGAAAAATGGAATGAAGGGGTTGTTTGAGGTGGTTTAAATAGAATGCAGTTTTGGAGGAGAAAAAGGGTTACTGAGCATTGAGCAACTCTATTCAATTCCTCAAAGTGTGGAATAACCCCTGAAATAAACTGAAGAGATGCATCTGTTCAGTTCATGGTAAAATTTCCACAAAATGTAATCGTAGGCTTCACAAAAATTAATTAATTAATTAATTAATTAAATTGCTTGTTTGTTGAATTGCAGCATATCTAAACATATCATACCTGCTTTTATTTTTATGCTGATTTATTCATCAGTATCTAGTAAGTTCCATTCTTTGTGAAAAGAATACCGTGGTGTAAGAACTATCAACAGTATTTGAAACTAAATTGTATACTCCTTTGCTAATGATATTAACATGACAGCATTACCCTAATTAGGAGTCTTGTTCCCAGTATCTGATATTAACATAAGTATTTTTTACATATAGATTCATATTTCAGTCACTTTTCAGTAACTAGCTTTTCTATCTGTCTTACAATTCTGTTTTCCTAACCCAAAGGCAGCACAGAACTGTGTACGGAGAAGTGGAAATGTGCTATTTGGGAGTACTCTATGGTCCATATACAATATCCTGTATTTTATGTGTTTTATATAAATGATGTAACTAAAATAATTTTTTTTTTTTAAAGTAAATGTCAGAGGTAGAATAATTGGCCAAACTAGAATAAGAAAGAGAGAAAATGGTTTTAAACTCTTCCCGTTAAGCTGTGAGTTAGCCTAAGAAGTTAAATGGAATTTAGAGGAGGACGTTTTGCTGGTTGACACATCAAAATGGGTTGTATTTTGAATGGGTAATTTAAAAGGGTTTGGCTGCAACATGTTTGTAGTGATTGTTTATCTGAAGTGCTCTAAAGAAACCATCTGGGCTGAAGGATGGTTAAAAAGGATGTGTGGCTAACGGAGCTGCTGGCCCTCCTGTCTCCAGAGTTGCTGGATTCGGCATTGATACTATTTGTCATCATGATCCTAAAAAAATATTCTGGACCAAGTCAGAAAGAGGGAAAAACATCTCTTAGCTGTTCTCTGGCTAAATCTTGCACAGTTAATTGAAGACAGGATGGCCTTGAAGATAAGAAACAGGATGGTTTTATTCTTGGATTAGCTTTTGGCATGCTTGGGCAATTCATTTAATCTCTCAATGTCTAAGTTTCCCATCTGTAAAAAAGACATAATAATGCAGGCCTCTGTAAAGTCTTTTAAAATCTTCTGAAGATCACTAGTGGTCTTTTGTGTCTCAGAGAAAGCTTACTGTTGTTCCTTCTGTGTTATTTCCCTTTCCTGTTTGTTTTTCATGTTTACTGTCTTTGCCTTTATTTCAAATGGGAATTTGGTTCACCAAATGAAGACAAATCTGCCATTTACAACACCTCTGTGAACTTTTAACCAGAGGGGAAGCTGTGTCTTACATGATCCAATTATCATAGAAGTTTTCCAGGTCTGAGAGTGGCTGATAATGCCGTTGCGGTACCTGTCATTTTCCACCAGCTGCTCTACAGGGGAGATTAAGGGTTAGAAGTAGCGTTCTCTGTCCTTTCTTTCTTCCTTTCATGTACATGGAATTAGGCACGGGAAGAATTAGTAACAGTGAGACCATACTTACGCATATCTAGTTCCTGTCAGATAGCCTATACTGGTAAAAATAAATCCTTAAATCACTTGAATCTCAGTTTACCCACCCAAAATTAAACTGCAGCAAAAATGTCAGTTTGAAAATAATCGTAGAACAGCCCAGAATTTCACCAAACCTGAGTGAACTTAAAATCATCATTGTCAGACAAGACATATACAAGCGTGTTGGTACTGCTAGAGTCAGTTTAACTTTCCGAGGTGTTGAATGAGTCTTCAAGTCCATCTTTCATCAGAATTTCTATTTTTTCATACAACCTTAGACCTGAATTTATCTGGAAAATGTTGAATTCACAGCCTGTTGTCATCTTTTCCTTACTGCAATTTTCCCAGGGAGACATGGGATCAGATGAGACGTGCTTCCGCTTTCTTAACATGCTGGAGCTTCCACAGCCATACGATGTCCAAGCTTCCTCAGTAGGGAGTTTATTTCTTCCAAGTTCTGCATCACAGGCATCTTGATAAAGTTGCAGAGATACCTCATTTCAAGAGCAGGATGAGAGACAGGCTAACTAGTTCATTCTGCTGCTGAATTCAAATTCTTCTGACTGAAGATACCTGTGTCTTTATAGACATGAATTACATTTTCATTCCTTTCCCCCAAAAGGGATTAACAGCTTTAATTCTGTTTAAGCGGTTTAATTAGAGGTTTCTCTGTAAAAAGTTAAGCAGAGGTAAAACTAAGCAGGGCATTTCCTAGATATGCTGTTACTCTCTGTCAGTCTTCAAATTCTTTATCTCGTTTGCCTGTGTGGTTTTACTATAATACTCATATGATAATCACCAGTGGTCTTGTTACACTGTGGCAAATTTTCTGAACAACCATTAACTGCCTGATGTTGTAACATCAAAAATAAATTTATATTAATATATATATCCCTGGTAGGAAGAACAGCCTTCTAGTCATTTAGATGCTGTTGACAGAAAATACTGTGTACAATAGTAGACACAATTCTGTCTGTGGAAATCTGTCTGAAGATGGCTGCTTTATGAGAAGTACCACTAAAATTACAGTCAGAGAAAGATGTGAGATAAAACCCTTTTGGCATAAAAGCTGAAATACCACGTAGTTTTTCCTTCATTTACAACTTTGGACCTTCACAGTTTGCTTTTTCCACATTTCCGTAAAATAATCCAAGTTTCCTACTTTTCAGGGATGTTTACAGGGTCCACAAGAAAGAGTTGCTTTAGCACTGGGTAAGACCAGTTCTGTGGGAAGGACAATTATTCATGATTAGTAATTCTTGTGTCTGTGTGTTTACTATTTATTTTTAAAATTGTGAGCATAGATGTTTTATTACAGTTCAGTAAAAGCATTAATATTTTTACTGTGATATGAAAAATAGCGACATCAAAAGTCTTACAATGACATCACTTTGGGCATCTCAGGAATTTGTTAGATAGGGTTTAAGCACTGCCCTCTTGTTCTTTTAGAATTCGCTTCAGATTTCGATTTGGATCACAAAGATCATGTTTCTAGTAGCCTCATGCCAGAACTGAAGCTTCTTTCCATTAACACCACGGATTATCTTTGTCAGGCTCTGCTCAGAGGCCAAGACAGAAGAATCTACAGTTGCAGGAGACCAGGTTAAGGTGGAAGGTCTTGTGGGTTTTTGTTTTGGTTTTGGTTTTTT
>VYXH01005656.1:860-21169 GCA_013397275.1 Burhinus bistriatus | reverse complement strand
AGGAGGGCATCTTTCCTAATTGGCTCTCCGAGTACCAATGACAAGAAGTTACCTTCCAANCCGAGTACCAATGACAAGAAGTTACCTTCCAAAAACCTCAAGAATTTCCAAGACCTGCTCATCACTGCAATATGGTATTGCCAGATGATGTTTGGGAAGTTGAAATCTCCCATAAGGACAAGGGCTATTGATCCAGAAATTTCTTGTAATTGCCTATAGAATAACTCATTGGTCCTTACATCCTGGCTGTGTGATTGGTAGTAGACACCCACTACAATGTCTCCTTTGTTTTCCATCCCCCAAATCCTTACCGAGAGGCTCTCAACCACATCACTACTAACTGTAAGGGCTGTGCAATCAAACCTCTCCCTTACTTACAGAGTGACACCTCTACCTCACCTGCCCTGCCTATCCCTCCTGAACAGCGTGTAGCCCTCAATCCCTGCACTCCAACTGTGGGACTCATTACTGCAAGTCTCACTAATACCAATGATATCATAGCTCTGGCAGCTGACCAATGCTTCTAGTTCATCCTGTTTGTTTCTCATACTGTGTGTGTTGGTATACAAGCATTTCAGATATGCTCCTGAGCCCTCTGTGCTCCCAGGAACAGTGTAAATGTTCCCACTAGGATCGCTACCCTCTGGCGATGCTATGCCAACCCTTGGCTTACCTACTGCAATCCTGTTGGTATCCCCTTTTCCCATCAATTCTAGTTTCAAGCTCTGTTGATCAGCCCTGCCAGCTTATGCCCAAAGACACGTTTTCCCCATCTGCACAGGTGGATCCCATTAGGCTCCAACATAACTTGTCTCTCGAAGGCTTTTCTCTGGTTTAAAACCTCAAAGTTTTGGTGGAGGTACCAGTCCTGGAGCCAGGTATTGATATCTTGGGCTTGCTGATTTCTTCCAAAGTCTCCCCCTATTATTGGGAGGATTGAGGAAAATACTACCTGTGCTCCCAAACTTTTTAGTATTCTTCCCATGGCTTGGAAGTCTCTTTTGATTGACTTCAGACTTTTGGTTGCATGGATACATAATGAAATTATAATATGAAGCAACATAAAGCCAAAACTTGTATGTTAAGAAATACTGTAATTTCTCCAAGAAAAATGTAATTTCTCCCAAATTTGGTTGAGATTAGCAGCACTTGCTTGGCAAACCTTCTGTATCTTGATTTTGGGTGAGGAGAAAAAAAAATCCTTTGCTATATGAGAACTATTTGAGATCTCAGGATCCCTGCCATTTTCTTACCATCTCTTTTCAGGGACAGATACCCAATTGCATTTTTTTTTTTAAACTTTGAACTCATCTTGAACTCCTTGAATCACAGACCTGGGTATATACTGAACTTACATGCAAACCAAAATGCCTACTTATTGTCCCCTCTTATGAACACAGTCTACATTAGTATTACTGCGGTTAGGCTGTTCTGAAGGGAAACGCGTGCTGGTGTTGCTACATGGTAAACATTATACCACTGTCGCTTCTTGTTGAGAGCACTACGATGCCACATAGTCGGAGGTGCTGATAAAGTACAACAAATCCTTACATAAAAATATGGAAATGTCCATATTGCTTCATGCTATGGGCCTGTAAAGAGCCAGATTCTGTCTCCGATGGTGTTTGGAAGTGAAAGGCTAAATCTAGTGCAAATATGTCTGATACTTCACCCCGATAACTGCGTAGCCTCCAACTTTATCCAGCACAGGGCATTTCCTGGCCCTGGTATGATTTGCCTACTTAATAAACCTCAGTGGATCTATCTTCCAAGTACTTAGCAAATCCTCCCTTGAACCCATTTGAACTTCTTGTATTCACAATATCCCTTGTCAAGAATTTTTGGGAGTAACTTTGTCAAAAGCCCTTAGGAAATCCAGGCAGACTGTAACAAATGATCGACTTTATGAATATGTTCACTGACCCCTTCAGAAAATTCTGAAACATTTGTAAAGCTGGATCTTTGTTTAGAAAAGAAAAGTTGACTCTTCTGAAGTAAACCATATTATCTAGACATCTGCTAGTTCTGTCCGTTAGTGTGGTGGCTACTGACTTTTTTTCCTCTTCTTTTAATTTTGGCAATTTGAATGCTGCCTTTCATAGCTTATTGATGAATTTGCTTCAGTTTATTTGCTGACTACGTATATAAATAACATAAATTGTCAATCTGGATATTCAGTAGTGAGGTTTAACTTCCCCCTGTCCCTCCCGACAATCAGCCTGGGTATTTTTTGTGTTAAATATTAGAAAAAAGTTATAACCAAAATTCTGCCTTTTTAGAGAATCCCACAAAGAACAATTTGGGCAATGGCTGTTCATTTAATCACAATAGTCCAAACTCTGCTACTTAGCAGTTAAGTTCAATTGTTGAACTTGGAATTGGAAGTTTAACTTTGAATGCTCTTTGTGTGAAGTTGTTGGATCTTATTTGGTAACATACATTTTTTCTAGTTTCCTGCCACTCATATATCACATCATACTCAATTGAATAGGAGTCATTTCAATGCAAAAACATAGCTTTGCCTATTTTTCAGGCATATTTTGTGTTTGAGTATGCAATGAGACTAAAAATAACATAAATATAATCTCACTGATTTGTTCATACTGTGGAATGTGGTGCAAAAGGAGTTTCAGCAGTGATGGTACAATTATGTGTGGCAGGCAGGAACAAGAGCACATTTCATATATTCTTTTCCTTTTGCCAAAATACCTTGAACATCTCACACAAAATACCATACAGTTAAGTGGCAGCTAATACTCATTTTTGACAGGTTATTTATTACTATTAAAAGGACATTTTTCCACCAAGACATTTGGAGGCCAAAAACGCCTTTGAAGTTTGCTTAATTAAGAAAAACTCCTGAAAGCTGACTAACTTAGAAGGTGGGATTCTCCAGAATGCATATAAAATCAGTAGTATTCAGTTTTTCCCCCCAGTTTCTGCACTAACTCTGAAAAGCTCAGCTGAAGGAGCTGCCTGTAATTATTAATGGTTAGTGAAAGTGATAGGACATTTTCTTTGCTATTTCAAATGAATTCACTTGAATTAAAAAAAGTAGTGAAGAAGGTGCACTCCGCCAAAATACGAAATTCTTCTAGTATGTGTACTACTGCCATTGTGATAGCTCAGTTTCTTAACTTTTGTGAACTAGAAATTCTCAGCTCCTCCCAGTTTCTTGTCCTACATGAAACTGCAGTAAAATAAATTAAATTGAATTTATCAGTATGGTCTCATACAGTCATACTAAAACAATTAGAATATTTTCCAGATTAACCACATTTCATGAAATGCTGTTACAATTCAGCAATTCTTTCTGTTGTAACTCTCTGCTCAGAGACTATCCTTCCTTTCTTGCTTCTTTCTAAATTTTTGTTACTCCTTATACCAACCACATGGCTGCTACTTTTACATGTTCCTTTGCTGAATCAAGTTAAAATGAATAAAATTAAAACTGAGATCTCTTCAGTGGGGTTGATTATAGCTTTTGAAAAAAACCCCAAAACTTCTGATTGTTTTTAGTCAGTCCAAGGAATTCTTCAAAGAACTTATTTAAATGGGATTGTTCATCATAGAAAGGTACTGCTTACTGCAAGTAAAACATGCAGTATCATTTTCAAGTGTGTGAGTAACTCTGTGAGAGAAATCTCACTGAAATTAAGGATATGCTTCAGGTGCTTTTCTGGATTTAGGTTTTTATAAAGTTAATTAATTTTTTTTTCCTTCTATATCTCTTGTATTAAATTGTGCATTATTTTTCTTTTAAAAGCAGAGACTTTGAGACAAATTGTCAAAGAAATTTAATAGACCTAATATACTTGGATATTTTTGAGTACTTCACAAGATATTATCTCCAAACATTTACAAACTTTGGAAATCTCCATCCTCCATAGAAAACATGTTTATTATTTGATAGCTCAAACATGTATTATTCTTTTCTGACAATGAAGAATTCCATATAAGTAAGTATAAGCATATAAGCAGTAAGGCTCCAATGCAGAAGGGATCTAGATGTTTAGTGATAGTACTCTGTATGTTCCTATTTGCTTAAAATATGCTTACCTGAAGTAATACCAAAAGGAAAAAAATAAAAGGAAAAAATCCATTCCATTAAAAAAAAGAGAAAAATGGCAAAATCATTTAGCTAGTTAGCTCATTTAGTTAATCTCAGAGTTAAATGGAGGGAATAAAAGCTATAAGGATGAAAATCACAGCAAACAAAACTATTTCAGGCCTGTTCATCATACTCTTGACTGTCCCGTCCCATCTGGCTGGTCTGCTGAAGCTCCAAAAGGTGCTTTTTTAAGGGGCAAACACTCCTCTCTGAAGCCCAGAGTGGTAATAAACTCACCAGGCTCGCTGTAGGCAGGAGTGGGAGACACCACAGGTGGACAGGATCCTTGTGCTTGGCTTTGATTGGAGGTGACATCTTTGTGCTACTGGCAGAGCTTGGACACTGTCTGGGCTAATGATGTTCGTAGTCAGGTCAGAGGTTATTCTCACTCTGGCTTGTCCAGCTAAAGAGAGAAAAAAGTTGGCTTAAAGCAATCCTCCTCTCCTCTCCTCTCCTCTCCTCTCCCACCTTTTGAGTTTTCCTGAATGTTTGGTTCTGCTGAGGTTTAAGTATTACATTAACTGAAACTAAGCAAACCGTTTTCCAAAGTTACAGGCAGCAGAGCATATCCACAGCTCAGAAATGGACAGTCTTTGTATCCTTCCTGTGGTNTTAAAGCAACCCTCCTCCCCTCTCCCTCTCCTCTCCTCTCCTCTCCCACCTTTTGAGTTTTCCTGAATGTTTGGTTCTGCTGAGGTTTAAGTATTACATTAACTGAAACTAAGCAAACCGTTTTCCAAAGTTACAGGCAGCAGAGCATATCCACAGCTCAGAAATGGACAGTCTTTGTATCCTTCCTGTGGTTCTGTTTAAATATGTCAGGAGTGGGCAATGAAAATTGGCTCCAGCACTTTCCCTGCCTGTTATAAAAGGGCCGAAATCCGTAACGAACCAAAGCACACACAACAGCTTTTGCCATCTGCAGAGCTTCCAGACTTTTGATAATTTTATGGAGATTGCCCAAAAACTAGGGAAGCCAGAATCCCAATTAAAAACATGCATCTATGCATGGACTAGAAGGAAAGTATGTTACAAGTAATGATGATGAGAAATCAGTCAGTGGAAAACATAGAGCAGCCAAGAAAATTCAACAAGTATAAGCAGGGATACCAACCGATTCTGTGGATAAATAATGAAGCAGGTCGACATAAGAGTGGTCTTGTGAAAAAGAAGCAAGATTGTCTCTAATACAAATTTGTGTAAGGCAGAAAAGCTTCAAAACCAGAATTATCTTACCTTGCTATAAAACTTTTAAACTTTCCTGCTATGAGCTGCTTCTTCCTCTCTCCCAGTACTTTGTCAAGACAGATAAATCATAGTGCACTTACTCCAGCTAAAATAAACCTTGAGTTTTAGAGCTTTGGTACTTTCACATTTTTTTCCTCCTGGATTGTCAAATGGGAAGATTTATTCTTACTGAGATTAATGTGCAATCAAACTCAAGTATTCATAGCTGAATATTTGTCTTTTTGAAAAAATTGTAAATAACTGGCAAAGCAAATGTATCTTTGTAGCCTTTCAGGCTAATGGTTTTGGTTTTGCTTTTTATTTTAAATGAGTGGGATATAGCTGCATGATAGCAAAATTACAGGGGCATCTACATGGCCATACAGTATTGAATTGTGAATTTTCTCTCTGGTGCAAACACAAGATAATAGGAGGCAAAAGGTGGCTGTTGTTAGTGCCTGAATAAATGAGAACAATATATTTGGAAAGAAAAGGAAAGAAAAATAACAACGGCAGCTTAAGAACTGGAAATAAAGTAAACCACTTGTTTTATATTTTGACTGAAAAGGGGGGAAAAAAGCAGGTAAACCACGGAAGAGATCAGCCACACGATAGAGGATATATTTGGCTTCACTCTCATCTTCACTGTTCCTGAATGAAACAGATCCCTAAAGCAAGTGTGAAATTACTGTTTAATATAGTCCCTTTGAGAATCCCCTTACAGTGCTCATGCCAACTGCAGGAGCCTACATGAAAACCAGGGCTAATGAGAAAATTGTTTTGGAGGCTGGGGTCAAGTCTTCAAACAGTCATGTATAGTGTCTCTCACCTCAGAGTTTCTCTCCTTCTTGCTTGTAGGGTATCACCACAGCTTGCCACCTTATCTCCAGAAAAATGGAATAATGATGTTAATGGGCTGCCTGCCCTGGGAATCTGAGGTAGGATAGGATAGGATAGGATAGGATAGGATAGGATAGGATATTTCAGTTGGAAGGGACCTACAATGATCATCTAGTCCAACTGCCTGAGCAATTCAGGGCTGAACAAAAGTTAAAGCCCATTGTGAACCTCAGTGCTAGTGGAGAGCATAGTGCTGAGTTAGAGATGTCCTGGAGGATGCCGAAACAGGCTTGCCTGGGTTCTTCCAGCAGGTGTGTGACTGCTGCCAGCATGGGTGCTGCAAAGACACAGGCATCAGCAATGTACCACCAGAATGTGGAAAACAGGTCAGTGGAGTCTTTTCTGGTACAGTTGTAGATTAATTATTGTTTGCCCTGGTCAGGGATTGTGCTGGGCTAAACCAAGGCTGAGTCACTGAATCCCTGCTCCTCTGAGCAGGAAATCAACTGTGAAACAAGGTCCGTGTTGCATCATTGCAGTTAGCCAGGTGTGCTAGCAAATGCAGAAGAACCTGCTTTGCTTTCTGTGCAGGAAGTGGAAGTGCATATCCACGTGACAGACAAAACAGTTCTAAACTCAGAAGTTTTTCAGAAATAAAAGGAGACTGACAGGGAAAGAACCTGTTTTTCAGGGTGCCAGGGCTTTAGCACATCCTCTTACGCATGTATTCACAGGGCAGATCTGCCTCACTTGTGCTATACTACACAGAAGAAAATGATCTAGAACTGATTCTATTATGAATGTTAGCAGAGCAGATATTTTTCCTTGTGATATCTAATATCCCAGCAAACTTGTTAATCATGCAGGCAGCATGATCTGTTTCTGAATTGAAAAGGAATACAAGGTAACTATGTTATTACCACAGACTTGTTATTACCAGCTGCATGTGTTATTTCAAGCTAGGTTGTGTGTAAAGAGCTGGGCGTGAAAGGGTATGACAAACAAAACTCGATTATATGTCAGACCTTTAAATAAAATAAATTCTGCTCAGTTGAAATGTGCACATGCGAATTAGTCATTTGGTATTTAGCTAACATAGTAATAAATTTAAAGGCTCCAGACATTTGAGATTTTATTTATCCATTTCTTTACTACTGGTGTGCATGCCAGAAATGGTAATGTTCGACAAGCCAAATGAGAAAAACAAAAAAAAATCCAGACTCACTCTATAAGGTTTGCTGTATAAGGTCTCCCCTCCAGAGCCCCTTAGGTGGAATTCAAGTCCATTGCTTACTTTTCAAATGTGATAGGGATAAAAAATTAGCTTTTTTATTATTTAGGAAATATTCAAACATTCTGGAGATTATTCCAGTAAAGTGTGCATCGAGCTCTTGTCTGTTTATCATAATGTATGAGCTTGACCTACTAATTTTTATACAAATAACTGTAACTAATTTTGAGACTAATCTCTTCATACTAAGTGTCTATGGTTCTTATTCCAGGCAATGGAATTAAAGATAGATGACATTTTTACAGGATTCTGCCCTGTTCCTCTAAAATTCGTTATGAAAACCTCAAAAACCAGCAAGCAGGATGTGAATTCAGTGACCTCTACTTAAAAAAAGAAAATAGCAAAACAGAGCCAGAGGAGTAAACAGTGCTCCACTTTAGCAGTAGCTGAATAGCTGGAGCACTTGTCCAACGGTGATGTTGGAGACTGATTACAATTTTCAATGAGCAATAACGTAAAATCCTGAAACAGTCCTCAGAGCACACCAGCCCACTGCCAGCCAAATGCCAAGAAAACCAAACGCCTCTTGTATCCCCTCTCTTGTTCAACTGGAGAATGCTTAACCAGTCTGTGCTAAATGGAAGTTCCAGCCTCAGGAGAACAGGTTGAAAACACCTTCTTTCATGTAAATTAGCCTTCAGATTATTGGTTACATTTTGAGAAAGGCACAAAGGACTGACATATCAAGAAAAATGAGAAGTTTTTCATTTCATGTCTACACTACTCAACATTGTCTGGTATGGGGTACTCTGGTACTGTGATGTAGGTTGAAGGTTGGAGGAATGACAACTATACTTTCCTAAAAAGGTTATTGCTGCTTTATTTTTCAAGAGAAAACAGAGTTGTGAATCCTGTGTGCAAGCTGTGTTTTCCAGTTACGGTGAATGAGGTATTCGAGTTGCTAAAAAGCATGAAGTTTGATTTACATAGCTGACCTATGTATTTTTTTATGGTCTGACACAGGAAGATCTGAGTTCAGGGAAACATATTTAAACTGGTCTGTGCAAGCACTATGGCTTTGGGAGTACCACTTCACTACGCTCAGATCCCCTTTGGTGCAGTGTATGGCAAGTAGCATTTAACTTGAGGTCATGGATTCTGCTCCAGCAGTCAAGTATCTAACTCCATTTGTAATTGAGTGCCAAGTTTTCAAAGGAATATAATCAATAGCTGTTTCAAATGAAAAGAAACTGTGGGGCAGAGATTTTTTGACATTTGGTTGTCTGTGGAAAATATAGGAATTTAACCAAAAATCAGATAATGAGTAGCTTCTGTTAGTCAGATTTGATTGTAGTCCTTGTCGTTTTAGAATAGCCTAGCAAATACTGCCGAGAAGAAACGGGCAGCTCTACTTTATACCAGAACTACAAAGGTGGAGTAAAGCTTTTTCACAACTATTTTGCTCCTTTATTCATCAGAAACTTTGTTTATCTGAAGCACTTGAAAGACCTGAAATTGTTCGACAAATAATGAATATGAAAGCAAATTATGGACTATGATGTTAGTCATGTTTGCTTTCTCATTGCACACATTTTCTTCCTACATCAAAAAACTAGCACTGTCTCTTCTTTATATATATAAATTGAACAAACACAAGTTATAGTCTTTGGAATACATTTTAAAAATTGTTACAGAGCTTAATTGTTGGTCTTTAGAAATTTTCTAATTGCTATAGGTAACTAATCTCACTTTCTGAATTCCCTTTGACTAATGTCATACAAGGTGGTTGTATCATAATTTTATGTAATGCAGTGCATCTTGTTAAGAGTAGTATTAATGGCTTTACAGTTGAAGAATAGAAGACAATTGTGCACAAGATGAAGGTACAAGACAGTTGATGGAATATAAGCAGGCTTGGACAACTTGCACACTTTGGTACAAGCCTTGTGACTTTAAGTAATAAGAAGCAGGCAAAATCCTACTCCCCCACAGCCCTGCTAGCCAGCAGAGAAAGAAGTCAGTAACCACTTTATCTTTTCAAATGGAGCTGTGAACAAGGCTCTGCTACTGCTCCTGCTCAACACCACAGAACATAGTTTAAAGCCATAGTACCAACCAAACACTCTGAAATCATCTCATTAGATGCTTGCTCAAGTACTGGTCTTTATACTGGTCTCTGCACTATTACCTCAGTGGCAAAGTGTATTCAGGTAAGGCTAAACAGGGAAGTAAAGAAAAATATCTATCTTTGTTCATTGTTGCAAGAATTTATGGAATTGTGCTTAGAAAAGTCTGAAATTATTCTTTCAAAGAGTGAAACAGAGATTAAATTCAACAGGACAAAGTCCTGCCGTGAGGATACGTTTTTCATTATGTCATTTTCATCTATAATAGCCCTGGGACTTTGTTTCTTCAACTGTCTCACACTGTCTGGAATTTAACATTCTATTGTCTGTGCAGCAGTTATCCATTTTTATGCAGGAAACACCCACTTAGTACTGTTAAATCATGAGGCCAGCTAGCTTTTATAATCAGCTTCTTTGAAAACCTTTTGTATAAAAGATACTGTATGAAAGGCACCAATAAAACATTAATGACCCATGCTTCCGATCTCAAACAGCAGGAACACACACATTCAAGCAGCTCAGTTTCCATCTCTGCTAGAGACTGTAGCAACATGAGCACTTCTGTACATTGTGTTGTGTAAAGTATTTTATTTTCAGCAACACAAAATACAACACAAACTTTGGTGGGAATCCTGGCATATTAAATATATCTCTTTTTGATTAAACCTATGTATTATTTACTTGCATAGCACCATCACAAAGTAATCAGAGTGGCTCCTCTTCATGGAGGGTAGGATAGAAGAGAAAATTCTTTGGCTTTGGTTGCATTATTGTTCATTGTAAGTCATGTTATGGGTAAAATTTGACATGTTGCTTGACAATCATTACTGTTCTGGTGCCCAGCCATCTCTGACATAGGCATTAAAAGTAAAACTTCTGCTCCAACAAACCTTTAAGGATTTTTTTAAAAAAAATAATGCTAGTTAAGTACATGTAGAATACCTGAGGCTCATTACTTCTGGTTGATGGTGAATGATGATTGTGCCTACCGTGACAGTTACAATAAAATACTTTGTTGGATTTAGTGGGCAAGTGTGTCTGGCTGAAACAAATGGTAAAACAAATAAGGGTGACACTGGATCGGAGTGAGATTCAGTTTAACTCTCAAAAGCTAAGTCTGCTTGTGCTGTGTTTGAGCTGTTATGGGGACGATGACACATTTATGTACGTAAAATGACCAGAGAGCCTAGAAATAGATTAGTACTTTGATTTTGCAAGAGGGCATCCGGGTTGACCCTTTGTTTTGCTCCCTCCATGCCACTTCCACTGCTACATCAGCTGCAGGGAAGCTGAACAATGTGACACCCTATTGTTGGGCAAGTTTTCCTGAAACTGTTGCACTGATAAGAGCATGCTGGATTCTTTTGGAACTTTTCTTACAAGTTAACTAAGAATAAATTAGCTATTTTTTTTTTTCCTTTCCCTTGTCTATTCGTAAGTGTCCATGTACTTATTATTAGGTCATGGCTTTATTTATTTTTTTTTTTTTTGTTAAATCTCAATCAGCTACAGCTGCCCATTGAGAGCAGGAGAGAAGAAAATAATTTCCCTTGCTTTCATACCACTGTATAGAACCTTTGGATCTAAGTGCCTTAATCATGTGGAAACCAAAACTGCTACATACGATGAAATTCACTGTCAGTGAAATATTTGAAAAGCAATGCAGGTGGGATTGACAAGACGTTCCCTGCCGCAACAACAAGGAAGCAATATTGACGTTTCACATTGCCTTGCATTTTGATTAGTTGGCAACATATAACTGGTCTGTGCAGAAAATGCTGTGCTCTCCTACTTCTCATATCTAGAAGCCAGCTCAAAAATAAGATCTGGAGAGTTGCCATTGTTCACCTAGCCCACAAACAGTTTAGATATGGCCAAACATAAGAGTAAGTGCTTTAATGACTCTCTTTAAATGTCAGGAATGAGCATAATTATTGCTTTTGAATTTATATGCAACCATACGGTGCATTGCTTAGGTATGTAATACATAGACACCGATGGTATCTGAGGGGGAGAGAGATATCCTATCTACCTTGCTATAATATCTCTAATAGTGAACTGTGAAAGAAAAAATACAAGAAACAAGGCAAGCATGGAAAAATAATTCACTCATAATATTTTGTTGCAGCCAGAGGTTTAAGAATTTTGTTACATTCAGATCATTGTTTTGGAAAAGCTACAGATGGATCTCTCCTTAATGAGTTTGGCTTATGCCTTTTTGAGGTTGTTTTATGCTTTTAGGCTCTGTGCAGTGACTATCTCAATTTATTTCAGTGTTGTGTAAAGAAGTCCTGCACTGAGGCACAGAAAAAGTAAATTTCCTCCCTCCCACAGCAAGGAAATAATTAGACCATGAACCTGAGTAAAAGTCTTGTTCCCTGTCTCTATCTCAGCTACTGATCCTTGCTCTGAACATAACAGCAAAAACATATGTAGCCCTATACTTACAATACTTTCATCTTCTAAGTATCAGGAGCATTTAAAATGACATTACCCCTGAAAATATCAAAGGTAATAGAAACTTTATAAAGTAAATTGCTAGTACCAAATTAATCTCTTGTGTCACTCTGCTGAAATTTGTAAAGTAACATCAGGGAGGAATTTGGGCCATGAGTTTTAAAATACTATCTAGCAGAAATTAATTGTACACCAAAGGCTTTTAAACCATGTTAGATAAGCTACACAGTCAAGGCTAATCTTGTTATAGTGACATGGTAACATTAGAACAACATTACAGAGAATTTAATTCTGCTTCTCTGTGCCTTATTTAGGTGTCCATTATCTTCATTTTCTGCCCTACAGAAGTGCAGTAGAAGCTAAAAACACACACACTTGCATCTGCCACTTCAGTTTACTCTTGATTTTGTAGTGTAATTTTGATAATGGTCAGAAAAGAAACACAATCAATAAGAAACAGGCAGGCTGTATCTTCAATGCACTTCTGCCTTCTCAGCCATCCCTCTTCTCACCAAACCGTGTACTGAAACAGATAGGGAGTAAACAGTTAACCAAAACAAAAAAGAATAACTAAAAAAGCCTAAGTTTGGAGAAAAGTTAGAAATCAGCTAACCAAAAGTTACAGTGCAATACATTTATAAATTCGGAAATGAAAGGAAAACAGTAAGGGTGTAAAAGAGGGTTGATCTTTTTTGAGATAAGATGAAGATGGAACCACTAATGAAGGAGGAAAGTGTAACTTGGTAATAGAGGTGCCCATGGCAACACTATCAATTCCACACTATTAGGGCAGCAGTAAGGTAGAAAGGTATATAGTCAATGTAAAGAACATCTTTTATATTTACTTTTGATATTAAATTTATTCACTGTTTTGCTGTTTCTCTCTAGCAATATTAGACCACGTTGAATTGCTTCTTTAAAGGTCATCCTCAACTCTCAGCAATGTGAGAAAAAAGTACAAAGAAAGGAGACAGATCAGAAGAACTGGGATGTGGTAAACTGGAAGACAACCAAAGGATAAAGAGAGGGGTTTAAAAATTTGATTTGGTTTTGGTGACACTTTTGCAGGGAATATGTCAAAATACTGATTGTTAGATGAGTTGCTGTACGCTTTTAATAATGCTGAAATCTTACCCACTTTGCAGTCAGTAGGAGTTCTGCTATTTACCTCGTTGTTCTGGATATGGAAGAACATGTGTCAGGATCTCATCCCAACTTGCTCTTAATGTACATATTTTATGCATGACAAATGAAGGATTGTCTCATTTGGGGGTATTTACTTTGCCAGGGTGGGTTTTTTTTGTTGTTTGTTTGGTTTTGGTTTGTTTTAAATGTGAAGCTGCTGAAAGGGAATAAGTGGCACTAATAGATGAACAAGTTTTCTGAGGATCAGCATACAGAAAAATGCAGAGACCAATGGGTTAGAAGTCAAGTGTCCCTTTTTGTTCTAGAAAGGTAGAAGGCAAACACAAAACTATATTTTTATTTAACCCACCTAGCCCTAACAATTCAAGTGTGTATTTTTTGTCACAAAAAGCACATACAATGAAAAGACAAGGAATGCATATGAGAAAAATTAAATGCGGACAGTATTAGCAGGATTCAGATATGCACTGTAAAGATCACTGCTCACTGTCCTCCACCTTGGGTAAAAAAACCACTTAGAGGAAAATAGTTTCTTCTATGCAGATGTGTATCTACATTGGTATTGTAGCATCTAGCACAATGATACTGTCAATTTTGGCCCTAACCTCCAGGTAATACTATTCACTTTTTTATAAGTGATGTATGAAATACTGCAAATGCAGAGTGATAAAAGAACTCTTTCCATCAGAAACAGGATAGTAGTAATATGCATATTGGTTAGTAAATAGACTTTCGTGGACAATTGTGGAAATTAACTTTGCCAATTAAGAAAGAGAGCTGCAGCAAACGACTACTTTTGTTCCATGGAGACCGAAACGGAATTTAGATATGAGGCCAAAGATTTATTTCACAGCATCTTGGGAAAAATACAAGTGAAGTGTTGATCTTTTTTTAAAAAAAAATATACAGGGCTAAGAGGAAAGGCAAGCAAAAGTTGGATGTTAAAGGGAAAATAAATGTGATTGGAAAAAAAAGCTGGATGGTAGCTGTAGAATGTATATATTAAAAAAAAATACTGCAGAAGAAAGCACATTTGTGGAAATGCAAAAATACCAGTAGTAGGATCTTGCTGAGACCTCAAGTTTCTCAATATTAAACCAGTGTGACGCTGACTGTGAATCTTTTTTATCTGATAGAGTACTTTCAGCTTATTAAAATGTTGCTTTGAACAGTTATTTTGTTTGAATCTTACTCTTTCTTCTTATTTGTACTCTAAAGCAATTGGTCCAACCTGTGAAGAAAAAGATTCTTCAAACATGAAATTTGATCACTCATTATCTTTGGGGAAGTTCATAGCTTACATCAGTGTGTAAGCTACACCCATTACTTCTGTACAGCATTATTTTGTTATATCTGTCATAATATATGGGATTGGAACATATTTGCTGAAAGATCTAGAACTGAAAATAATGAAACAAAAGGAGAAAACAGTAAGTGAGGAAGTCCTGAAAGAAAACTTAAGAGAATATGCTTAATAAAAGGTGCGACAAAGGAAGACAAGTTGAGGAACTGGTGCTGTAAGGATTTTAAAATGCATGAGAGAGACACTAATTAACATTTTCACAGACTTAACAGACTTCTGTAAGAGAACCTTCACAGGATCACACTATAACACAGATGTTACATCTCAGTTGCCCCCTGCCCTGAGTCAACATAAATAAATAAAAACAAATGCTAAAGGAAAACTCCTGCTGCTTATTATTCTTATTATCTTTTGGTTTGTTTTGGTTTGTTTTGTTTTCTAGTATTTGTGCAACATGATCCTTTTAAAGATATAGTTGATTATTTTAAGAAAATGTTATACAATCTGCTTTCATAAAGTTCATCTTACAAGCTACTCAGTAACTGAGAGGAAAAGCCTCATTGCAGTGTGAACCCATGATGTAGCATTAGAACTACTACATAAGTAGTAATGAGTAGACCCGAAAAAAATACCTTTCTCATTTGGATTGACTCTCCAGGTTATACTTTTCCAAACAAATTAGGAGGATAGCTCACAAAAAAACCTTTTCCATGTGACTGCTGATACATCCTGTGGAGAATGTATAGAAAAAGAACACAATAAGAATACCCTTTTTTTGTCATATAGTTTAAACAATTTAATTTCTAGCCCTAAATAGAGAGTTCATAGTTATAATTTTGAATTCAGATGTATGTATGTGCATACACATATATATTTTAATTCTCACTTTTTTTTCTACTATATATAAACTTGTGTTGCTTTTAGTTTGCCTAATACATTTAAACAATTCATAGCTATGAAAGACAATTCATTTGGTTTCAAGAAGAGGTGCATCATAAAATAAATATGAACATGGCTTATGGGATCTGAAATGTGTAGTATTTCTGCAGAGAGTAACCCAGCAACAACATTAAAGTGAATGACACTCCAAAATCTTTTCTGACATGCCTGGATTAAGAATGCAATACTGGGCCTTTAATCTGCAAAATAAACTCTTGCAGTGGGGAAGAAGTTGGGGATGTGCCTGCTGCAAGGATCTGCCCAAAGCAGCATCAGCCATGGGGTCATACCAGACTGCTCAGGACTTTGTCCCATTGGGGCCTGAGACCCATTCAGGAAGGAAGGAGCTTGTACAGCCTCCAGGCAGTTTCTGCCACCTCTTGCTGATCCTCACAATTTCATGATCATGGTTCAAGAAGTACTTCCTGCATGGAAAAAGAGAAAGTGCCTCAAGTGTTAGTTTTTTTTCTCTGCATTACTTAGATTTATTGATTAGATTAGATTAGATTGATTATTGATTGATAAACAGAAAATGCAACTAGAAGTGTAAAATTTAACTATATCTTTGTCTACGCTGGTCCTTCACCAGCTCTTCCAAAGACGATGCTTTTCAACATACTCATGTTGGGTATGTGAGGGCATGATACTCTTGCTCCTCTTTTTATTTCTTTAGTGCAAAATCGCCTATAAATCTCTCAATCCTATTGCCCTATAAAAATGCCCTACAAATCAAATATCAATCAAGGCAGTCAATTAAAAGGTTCCTTAGCATGGAGGACCTGTGGCTTGGTGCAGAGAGCAAGGAAGGCCTCTCTGTGGGATCTCTTAGGTTCTCATTTTAAAGCAGGAAGAGGAACTTGAGGCACGATTGCAAAAAATATATTCTGTCCATTCACAGATATCTGACATTATCCCAAGGGATTAGGGACATTATTAATTTAGAGCATCTGAGTCTGCTGTAGCTCATACTGATGCTCTTCCCTTGAGTAAAATTTTCAGAGGAAGTCAGAATTGTTAGACAGAAGTACTAGATTTCAACAAGATTGCAGGCTGCTAGGAGATAGCTCCATGGAAAGGTCAACCTAAAGCTTAGTACTAGTCAAAAATCCAGACTGAATGTTATAGATTATTAAGAAATGAATACTGGAAGTTATTATGTTGCTGAATGCATACCAGTATCTTGAATTCTGGCTGTAGCTTAGTTTCTCCCATCTTAAAGACACTGTATTAGAATTAGAAAAGTTTCAAAAGAAGGAGATGAGGCACACAACCTCATTAAGAGGTAACTGAACAGAGCAGCTAGTGCTAAGGACCCTACATCTACACTCTGCGTAGCTTGGGAGTTTCTCTTCCAGCCAACATTTCTACTTTGCATACAGTTCAAAGCTCTCTGCTTGGTGCATACCTGGTTGATTTTTCTTCCGGAAGAAATTGAGTTCTTGTGCATCAAAACTGTTCAATGTGCAGTAAATGGGACAAACGGGATTTGCCTTTACTGCTTGAATCAAAATGCTGTAGATATAGTGGAAGGTGTTCAAGGATATGATGCAGCTTCCACAGAGGGAACAATGCAGGTTAAGCAAGAACCCTGCTGCCCAAGAAGGGTCATCTAAAAGATGGTTAAAACCTTGGATGGCATAGACAACAAGAAAAGGGATTTATTGTCCATTATTACTTCTGGTGCAAAAAAACTGTGAGGTATTTTGTAAACCTAGCAAGTAGTTCAGAACAAGCAATAGAAAGGGACTCTTCTTGCTGCAACAGGGACTCTGCATCTTGGGATGTTATGGATTCTAAAATTCCATATAGACTGAAGGGGAAATAAGCTAAATTTATGGAAAAAAATCAATGTAAGTTTATTATAGATAGAAAAATTAGCTCTGGCTCAGCCAGTTCCTTAACTGAAATTGTGGCGACTCTGGGGATATCATGTCCTGTTTGCCCTGTTCTAGTGTTCTTTCACTACTTAAACTTCTGCCTTGGGGCACTCTTAGAAAGAGGCAGTAACTCAATAAGGCAGACTTTTGGTCTTACACTTTTTGGCTTTTCATATAGTTATAGATATTTGGCATTTGACGTCCTTTGCATGTCACTAGTTGTGTGCCCATCTAACTCTTTGAGTTCATGAGTGCTTTTGGTAATGGTTTCTGGTCTTCATGATTACTCAGGATTGAAATTTCACTTTAATAAGACAGAAACGGTTCCAAAACCCAGGTATTGTTTAGTTTTGTAGTGTCTGCAGATTTAGACTGGATCTAGATTCATATTTAATGAGCAAGATAATGAATTACAGTTGAAACCATAAGCTAATTCCCTCATAACTTATAGAAGTAAAATTAAAATCCCTTAGTATATATTCTAAAACTTTGGAATCAGAAAAGAAATATAGCTGCATTTTTCCTCTCTTTCAAGAAACACTTTCTTTTATTCCTTTGATTTTTTTTAATTCCTTTGTGGAAAGATTTTTGCTTTCATCACAGCTTTGTTTTGTTAATTTACTTAATTAGAAAACAGCTAGGCAAGGCACCTTTCTCTAAATATAGTCTTGCACTAACATGCCAGTCTGTCTGTATTGATTAATTAGCTATTGTTTTCACTGTACTGTGTACAAATGATATTCATCGTGTTCTGATGTTTACAGAGCGACTTGAGTAGTGCAGAACCTATTGCATTAACTTTAGGTTTATCGTGATTTTGACCACAGCTGAAATATTTTATCCTCTGTTGCCTTTCAGGATAGTAAAGCAATAAGCATTTCTTTGCCATTGGTGGCAGAATTATAGAGCCATCTTATCATAAAACTTTATTTTTGTTTAGTTTTAGTTTTGTATAATAACAATCAATTTATTTATAGTGACAGATGACTAGTGAGCATCAAGTGGTTCTAAATCCTTTATTTGAATGAGATGTAAGGGACCATGAAAACTTATGAAACTTCAAGGGTCTTATGGTGTTACATGTCTCAGCCTTGCTTAGGAGGAAAATATGGGTAAGAGTATAACATTTTACAGCTACATATTTAACACTGTTGGTTGTCTTCTGGTTTCTGAGAGAGATATGAACCAATCGCCCTTGGTATCAACCTGTAGTTTTTGGCCATTATTAGTTGTTCTGAACAAGTACTAACAAATCTAATTTTTACTACAGACCATTTGTTTGCTCTTTAGATATATCCTGTATGTATAATTAAATATTAACAATGTACTTGTATTTAACTTGTATTCTTCCTTCTTTTTTGCCAGAAAGAGGTATCTCAGTTGCTGGTAGTGTAAGGGAAGAGGGAAGAACAGGAATTTATGAGATAATCAATATTTAAATCAATAACATTCTGTAGTCATTTCACATCAACTGCAGTGGCAACTAGAGTTTTATCTGATGCAAAGCCTTGCATAGTGTGCTAAGCATAAGAGAGAAGCTTTGGGCAATGTAAGGTCTTAGGTAAAGGTGATGATATGGAGCCTGAAGTTAGTGTAGAAATACTCTTTTTTATCTCACGTGGTTTTGGACCATTATAAACTTGCCTACTCAAACATTTGAATCGAGTTTCATCATATAATGATGTCAAAACATTTCAACTAACAGCATGAATGCTGTGAGCAATCTTGAGGTAACTTGCAAAAAAAAACCCCAACCCACAGCCATAAAAATGGGGAAACAACAACAGCGCAAAGAAAAATGTGGAAAATGTATTCTTCAGAAGAAAATAACCTACAGTTAAGCATTCTTCTGTATTATTTTGTGGACATAATCCAAAACTGGATCATGAGAGTCAATGTTAGCAATGTGCATTAGAAATCTGGACTGAGCACAAAAGTCTGCTTCTCTTAAGAGCCTCTGCTTTATGTCCTAAAATGTGAGACTTCAGTTTAAGCAATTTACAATCAGCACAAAAACCTCTGTGGACAGTCCAAATAGGTTTACTTCCAGGGTTATTTATTAATATTCATTCCTCTACCAGACAAAAAAGAAATTCAGTTTTATGTTTTGAGATAGATTTACAAAAGTAAAAAATCTGCTTTAAAACCACAGCTGAATTACAATCCTTGTATTTATTCAGAAACTTATTGGATCAGCTTGAAAAGTTACAGGATGTGTGAAATATGAGAAGTGGAATGTACTTGTCCTAACAAATTTTCATCCCAGTTTGTCACATAATCAATTTTTGGCATGTAAAATACTGCCATTAAATTAATACTTCCATGGTCCAGGGAGGTAATTCTGCCCTCTCCTCCACTCTTGTAAGAACCCACGNAACCCAAATTATTCTATGATTCTACAAACTATTCTATGATAGTTTATAGAAATGATTAAAAGAAAAAATAAGAGTGATCAATTTTTTCACAGATGGCACTTTCTGAGTGTCATGTTACTTTAAAGTTTTGTCCATAGGAAGGTATAACACATGGGAATTTATGGATAGTTGTACTGGATTGCATCAGAGTAATCTAGTTTTGACATCTATAGTGAGACACCAGAAGCAAATGTGAAACAACTTGGAACTTCGAATTCTTTCAGAAGAAGCCATTTTGGTACACTATTGTTAGGTGCTATGACAGTTCTCTTGCACACTGCACTGCAGTGACCTATATCCCTATATTGGAAGGATCAAAGCATTCACCAGTTCTTGGATATGTTTGCTGAGCATAAGTAGCATGTAAGTTTCCTACACTATTTTTTTATAACATGGCTGAAGTACTGTGGTGGGTTGACCCTGGCTGGACACGAGGTACCCACCAAAGCTGCTCTATCACTCCCCTCCTCAGCTGGACTGGGGAGAGAAAATATAACAAAAGGCTTGTGGGTCGAGATAAGGGCTGGGAGACCACTCATCGGTTACCGGCAATGGACAAACAGACCTGATTTGGGGAAATTAGTTTCATTTATTACTAATCAAAATCAGAGTAGGATAATGAGAAATAAAACAAAATC
>VYXH01005654.1:0-10030 GCA_013397275.1 Burhinus bistriatus | reverse complement strand
AAAAAAAGGCAGAAGATAAATCTCAAAGATAGGGATTTTTAAGTTTATGGAAAATTTGGTGGTGCTGGGATAAAATTACAGGCACTCTAAGGGAGAATGGGAATTCAGCTTCATATGGCTTCAAAACAGCTTGGAACACATGTGCACATTTGTTGGAAAACTATTTCTGCCAGACCAAACCATAAAGATGTGCCTGGTCCCTGACAGTTCAGGGGGAGCAGCTGGAGGGGGCAGGCAGCCCAGGTACAAGACATGGGGGGCGTGTCGAAGAATCGACCCTCTTCCAGTACAGCTGCTTTGCAGCAAGGCTGATGTGGGTGATCGGGCTCTACGGGCCTTCACAAGTATCTCCAAGCATTCTTACCATATGAAGAAAATCTAAGACTCTCCTGTGAGTCTGCTGGGATGCATTTTTTGCACCTGAGCTTTCACTGGGGCAGCGCCTCTCAAGGGAAAAATACAATTTCTAGCCATGGGGCCTGGGCAAGGGTCTGTATTAGAAGAAATGCGTCAAGAGTCTTAGTATCTGCACAACCTAGCTTGTGGCTACTAATAGGGTTTTCCTAAAAAGCATTCCCTTTGCTGGGTGCAGAAAATTCAATGATCTGTGTTTCTAAATAGCAAAACACATGCCTATGTGACGAGCCTGCGTATCCTAATCGAGAGGATCTGCAGTGCTGCTTTTGACAGTGTTTTGCACCACACACCCTACCTCAAGCCTGCATCCTATTTTAGAGTTTGTCTGCTGCAGCCAGTGGGCTTATCAGCCTGCTTGTATTGTTGTCAGACCTGCAGCACTGAAACAATAAAGATGATGTTAATGTTCCCAAGCTAGTATTTACTCTGTGAAAAATCTATATATACAGGAATGCCTTAATCCTGCCAGGGTCTTAGTGGAAGAACAGTCATAATCACCCATATTGCACAGAGGGGAAATGGAGATAGTGAGGGTGTAACACTTACCCTAAGGAGGTGAAAGCTGAAGACTTATGGAACAGCTCTATAGTGACCGCTCTGCTGGCAGAGGACTCACAAGTATCTCTTTCTACTATGTGCTTTAACAATATCTGTCCTCTTTAGTTCACCCTTTTTAGAGGTTACTTGTCAGACAATGGCTAAAAGTATCTCAGCAACTAAGCTCCCTGCATTCACTCTACCATCCTCCCTCTAGTAAAAGAGCATTATTAAGTGCAGTTCTGCATCATACAGAGGTGCTGCAATGAAAAATAAACTACAGGTGCTGTGCAATCAAACACATGGCAAAGGAAGCCACATAAATACATTACATGCAAAGCATGTCTAAACAGTTAGATGTTTATGGGCATTTGCCTACCCCCTAGAAGAACTGCTAGCACCTAAATGTCATAGGGAATACCCTGTGGATGAGAAGCCCAACAGAGGAGATCAGGCTGGCTGTTTGCCTTTGGATATGAAGATTAAAGCTCAGGAGAGCCCAGAGGTAGAAGGGGTACTATGACATTCTGAAGGGATACTTTCCTCTCTCCAGGTGTTCCCTTACGTGGGGAACACTGTGAAAAAAGGTGGTTTTACATCACTGGACTTTCATGAAGTTTGTACCTGACAAAATGTCTGTTTGATTCATTATTTCATCAACCTTCCTGTAAAACTGTGTTCCTCCATAGGAGAAGTATTATGCTTGTTACAAAATTATCATTGTGCTTGACAAAAAATTCCAAAGCCAGTAGAAGCCCTGGGGTATGTAACTACCAACAACTATTTAAAAGCTGGGAAAAATAACATGAAGCTGTGAAACCTAGCTGATTTAGTCAGGGGCAGACTTTCTGTATTTCTGGAAGGGAAAAAAATGTTTTCAGGGGAAAGTATGATCTGACTTCTAACTCAAAGGCTGCTTCAGCTGTCCTCACTCCTCCTGTTGCACCATTTTTTCTCTGTAGTTAAATGTTTTGCCGTGGAACTACAATTTCTTCTGCTCCCCCCAACAGCACACCCAGAGTGACCATGATGTTGCAATCACTACACACATGCTGCTGACTTGCAAATGACCCATCTGGCTACCCCCTCAAACTGACAACTAAACACGGCTGGTTACGATGGACGGCAACAAAGATGGACATTGCAAAAAAACAGCACAAAAAGCAGAACTGGTGCATTCATCTCTTCCCAGATACTGTCTGCTTTCTTTTCCTTTATCTCTTGTGCAAGTCATTCCCCTCCTTACTCATGTTCTTGTGATAGTTTCTTTTCCCTGGCCTCTCTCCAAAGTTCCTTCAGTAATAATTGTCCTTTCCCCTAGAACATGTATTTTCTACCAGTGACTTCATTGTGGACTGAAAAGATGATCGTCAGCCACAGCTTAGCACTGTTTTTGCAGTTGTCAATGAGGTGTTTCTCATATAGCAGAAGAAAGGAAAAATTAAAGTTTCACTAAAGTTTCAGACATTTGTCACGCAGTAGCCACAGTATTCAGATCACAACTGTATGCTCAAAGCCTTAGGCCCCGCTAGAATATGCTTCTGTTATTTCTAGTCCCTGCATCTGTTAGCTTGTACCACACCCTAGCAGACAAAGAGTATCAGAGAGAGCAGGTAACTAACTCCACTGAAGTCCCACAGCAAGTACTGTCTTGTTCTGCCTCCCACTACCCTTCTGGAGTTGTGGAAACCAAGGTACTGTGGGTTTAGCTGGTATCCAACGCAAAGCAACAGAAACTGCAAAGACCACATCATGGCTGAGGGGAACTGCACAGGTGACACCGCCTGCTGTTGACACCACATTTACAGAATGCAGACAGGTCGCTCTACCCATAGTTTCGTTATGTGAGTATGCTAACAGATCTACTAGAGGCTTACGACCTCCCCCTCTTGCCCAGAACCAATATAATGCACATAGTTACAGAGTACACAATATTTTAATAATACCCTTCAGTGTTAACATTCACACCGATCACTTTCACCAGTTAAAAAATAAATAATGCATTAATTCCTACAGCATGGAATATTATTTTCCATCTACTCTCAAAATGTATCGCTCTAATCACACACACAAAGGTGGCTAAAAATCCATGTGAAATACCCCTGTATTAGCAAGCACCTTATGTAACCACCTCATTCACCAAAGTAATGTAAAACCAATCTGTATCATGCTACTGAAAAATAGGTCTTGATCACAGACATGTATGTGTGGCAGAGCCACCTTCTAAGCCATAAAAGACAGTTATCAGAAGAGAAAGGGATAGCACTGTCTAAATCAGTACAAAACTGAGAGTCAAACTACAACAGTTTTATGTTTTTAACAATTCACTATACAGCAGCCAGTGCTACCCCTAACTCCTCTGTTCCTCATACTTTCTTACGGAAAAGTGTTTTGAGTTCTTCAGGAAAAAAGATCTTGTATGAAGAACACATAATGAAGGCAAGGAATAGATTAACAGGCGTGCGAGTAAGATGAGTATCTACACTCAGAACCAGAGACAAGGTTCTTCATCCCAGTGAGATGCACTTTAAGATAATTAACCCCAGCTAACCAGCAGAGGAAACACTATAAAAGGAGTTTTGTTGTACAAAGAGAAGAAAGAGCATTCGGTACTGACAAGATTTTTCCCAAGTACAAAGGAGAAGCAGCAGTTTAAAAACAAAGAAAGAAGTGAATATAGTAATGTCTAAAAATGCAGTTTGCCAATACCATCTATGTTTCCTTTTTTTTTTTTAAAGCAAAATTGGGTGATTTAACAATTTTTTTAAACAAAGTTCCATATTTGTTTTTAAAAACTTCTGTCAATATGTTTTTTATAAATATTTTTCAAATGCATGAATCTATAAATGATTCAAAGGGGTGTAAGAGCCTCCATTGCACAGAGCAGCATAAGCAAATGTGCAAACCCTGACCACAGACAACATATCCAAGTCCCATGTCAAAAACACTAGGACTCTCCTTTTGCTAAAGGTACATGCCCCAGACTTACCTTCCAAGCAAAACTTACCTTGGTGCAAACCCTAATTTACTTCAGCAACATCTTAAGATATTGTCTACCTTATTGTTTTCCTTCTTAATCAAGTTTTCTGATTTTTTTCAAGGGAAGTGAGGAGGGAAAGGTACAGACTTTTGAAAAGAAATCTGAAGAAGTTAGGAGACAGTCTCTCCCTGAGCCAGTCAAGGCATTTTTAGAAACTGCAGCTTCAAAATAACAGCAAACCTTCAGTCTTCTCTCAGAAGGAGACTATGTGGACAGAAACACTCAGTCTTGACATGAACACCGTTTTTCTTCAAAAGCTCAACAATTACACAAAAGAACTCCTCTATTGTGCATCATGCCACTTCCTCTTTATTTAGTTGAATCTCTAATTCTGTGGTAATGCTTCCCTACTGACATATATGAAAGTTGCTGCCTGCAAGGCAGCCTTTGCCAGCCTGAAATTGGAGTGAAAAGGGTAGTTCTGTCATCTGCTCCACATTTCATTTGCTGATCCCTTGATTAAAAAAATCTATTGGTGAAGATTATCTCAAAAGCAAGTATCTGAGAACTCTTTCTGCCAAACATACTAGAAAGATTAACAGCGATGAGTACTGACTGGTCTTGAGTCACAGACAGTCTGTTAAGAGTACCATGGAGAAATGCAAAAGCTAGGTAAGCAGCGGATCCCACGATTCCAAAAAATAGATTCTTAAACGCAATGGCAAACATCCTGAACCATGATAAAGGCAGATCCAATGACTAGCAGAAAAGGAAGCAATTTCTTTGCAAAATTCCAACAGCAGAAGAGGCAATTCTTTTGGGGACGATGTTCCCAAGCAGTTTGGGACAGTTTGCCTCTTCACTGTACTTTTTAAATATGAACTCTCCCTAGGATTTTTTCTTAGATCAATCATTTACTGTGAAGAATCAGGGAAGTTTTGTTTGTGTCAGATTGCAAGACAAGGATTGAAATGATATTAAGTTAACAGGCACTTTTTTCTCTCTCTGGTGTTCCTGCTGCTGGACAGAAAGTTCCAAATTTAAAGTATGCACCTTTTCTGCCTTGATTTGAAATCTGAGAGGAACAGTGCAAAAGAGCAAATGCCACAGTAAGCACATTTGAAATCCAAATCTGTAACCTTGGACTGGAAGACCTTTTAAATATAATGTATTTCCTAGGGGTGCAACTGATTAATTTCTTAATTTATTTTTTTTTCAACAGAAAAAAGTCATCACTCCCCCCTCCCTACAAAAAGGACAAAAATTGCAATCATATGCTCCCACAGGATGTTGACTCCATTGGGAAAAAGACAAAGGGAAATAAATGTAACTTATAATGTAGAAGAAAATGAATACAAGATAAAAAGGTAACAAAGTGAAAGTCAAAGAATGGTGTGTTTGCTTAAGGATGTCAAAGGCAGGAAGAGAAAGATTTATATTGGTTTTGAAAGTTGCTTGTTTACTTGGAAAAACAAGGACTGATTATAGTGATTTGCACTCGGGAATGGCTGGAAAGAAACCTGCTGCTTCTGCAGTTTCAAGACTTGCATCTGTAGCCTGTGACTTCCCAGCAGCCAGTAGGCAGATTTCTACAGCTATGAGAGAAAGGCTAAGACTGAAGTGGAAACTTCTCCCAGATTACTCATTTCTCACTAAAAAGCAGCAAATTTTTGCTATAGCCAGGCAACAGCGGCATTAGTATATAAACTATAAGCTGCAAAAACAGCAATAAATTGCAGCTAACTCACACGAGGACCTGTAATCAGCAGCCTCTAATACAGAGCCTTAGACACACAGGTACCTGCAGACTCAGCACAGTTCCTGGAAAGATTATAAATGTGTAAGAGCATGTATGCAGCATGAAGAGAATGGTTTTAGAGGTTACCTTTCAAAGCCCACTGTAAAAGTCTGAGACTCAAAGGCTTTTGTTAACTGAATGGATTTAATCATTATCTTGCTTCACATTTAAAACCTTCTACATTGACCAGTTCATTACAGCATACGTGCATAAACCTATCTGCTACCTCTATTCACAGGAACTCCAAGATCTGTCTTGTCAACCTTGTTCTATGCACTCCATGTTCCCTGGACATTGTTGGTGCTGCATCCACCTTTCCCAAAACACCAGAGGATCAGGAAGACATGTTCCTTGAGGAAGCCTGAGTCTACCTGTGATCATCTTCTGCTTAAATTTCATCATTCTGGACCAGCAGCTATCAGATAAGACCTACTTAAGGAACGCCTGCACTTGCATTGATTTTTTTTTTTTCTTTCCAATTCAGAGAGATGAGTTCAGACAATGTTCTGCTCTTTTCTAGTGAAAAAACACTTCCACAATTCTCTATCACAGCCTTCTTCAGCTCCACTGATTTTTCCGAAGCTCGTAATAGGTTTTAACAACTAACAGGCTGCAGATGAGTATTGAAAAAAAACATTGGTCTATAATTGTTTAAATCTGTCTGCAGAGAACAGCCTGCAGGCATGCTGAAAGAGTTTAGATAACAAGCAGATCTGTGAACACCGGGCTCAACCAAGCCTGGTTTTCCTTGGATTTGTACCTTGTGATTGACCTGAATTTCTAACAGAACTTGAGCATTGCTGTTAAATGAGCTCAGCTCTTAGCAGACACAGGAGACTAATCACATACTAAGCAGTAAAAGATTTTCATTGCTGTTTGCATGCAAGAGACATAGAGAATTGACTGTGCAGTGGATTCTTCTGTATTGTATCTCTCCTAAAGCATGGACAGAGCACTTATAACATCATTTACTTATGCAGTGGATTCTCTGGTGTCTGATAAGAATGGAGGCTGGATCCTAGCCTTCATCAAGAGCCTGCTTTCCCTAAATTTGCAACAAGATGACGTCGTGATTCCTGTTGCTCTTGAATGTGCTCCAGGCAAAGACATTATTATTGGCAAACGGACAGAGATTGTAACAAGCTCGTTTCTTTAGAAATCAGTAAAACTGTGAAACAGTTACTTACAGTAAGTAATGCAGAGAGAACATTCAACACAAATGAACTTGGACAAACTGATCCCAAGCATACAAATGAGGACAGCGGTGTGCAGCAGAGGGGGAGGTGCTAATCTCCTCTCTCTGGTGACCAGCAGTAGAACATGAAAGAATGGAATGAAGATGTGTCAGGGGAAGTTCAGATTGGACATTAGGAAAAGGTTCTTCACTGAGAGGATGGTCAGTCACTGGGACAGGTTCCCCAGGGAAAGGTCATGGCACCAAGCCTGTCAGAGTTCAAGGAACTTCTCGATGACGCTTTTAGTCATATGGTTTAGTTTTAGGTAGTCCTGCAAGGAGCAGGGAGTTGGACTCGATGACCCTTGTGGGTCCCTTACTAGTTGACATATTCTACGATTCTATGATTGTAAATCTCGAGTCACATGCCATTCACAGTAGAGCATACCTTAACAATGAAAAGGGATATCGAAGTGAAGTTCAGGGTAAGTGCTCCAGGTGCTTAGAGACTGCAGAGCTAAGATTTGCAAAAGGGATTGGAAATCTTAAGAAAAAAGAAAAAAAAAAAAAAAAGAAAAGAAAAAAAAAAAGCACCTGATAGCCAGAGAGTGGAGGTCCAGTGTTGTGAAATAATGTCTTTTTTAGGTACTGCAGTTTCCACATACTGTTCCAAAGCACTTCACATGATTTTCACCAGGCTGTTATTCCTATGAAGCAGCTTATCCTGACTGCAGAGACTTTACCCGTACAGAAAGAGCATTTTAGGATATGGCTGAACACAGGAAGCAATTACTCAATACCCAAGGCAGACTTAAGAGGAAAACATCTGAGAAGGGAAATTCCAGGTACCTGATAAACAGCCTGGAGGGAGAAGTATTTCACTATCATACAGATTTACTATCATCTGCTGGGACATGTTTATGGATAAACACAAAACAGAATGACATCTAAATGGGATTAAATTGAATCACTTCTCATATTAAGGTAGTATTCTTGCTTGCTGATATTCTACCAAGTATTCTGTGTTCATCACTGCTGTGATTACAAAATCACTGTCATTTAAGCCTTACTTTGTCACTCTAAATGCAAACCCTTTCAATGCAAGAACTCCACCTTTTGTTTTGGAGGGTGAACCTGGGCAAAGCCAGAACTGGTGCTTGCATTAAGTCATATTAACAGGTAAGATATTTCTTACACCTTGTCAAAGACAGCATGGCTTTTCCTTGCAAAACACCCAGAGCCAGTACATGAAAATGTGTTTAAACAGTTCAGTCTGTTTGAAAAATATGAATCAGTCCTGCTGTGGTAATTATCAGGAGGGACATGGGATAAAAAAACAAACTCCCAGGACTCCAAGCAGTAAGCAGAATAGATCATCAGGATCCTAAACTAACTCAAACAATCCTGTTTAATCTCAAATGCTGTTGGACTGACCAACAGAAAAATCTTTTAAGAAGGAAAAAAAATAGGATGAAATTGCATCTTTGAACAAGAAAGGGAATCACCACAAAGGCAATGTGCAGCTGGAAATTCCCATCTACCTTGCTTCACACTGATCTCCTGTGTACACAAACAGTACACAAATAATAGTACTGCTGAAGAGCCTTTGGATACTGCTGTGGCCATACTAGGAAACATTTTTACAGCTACTGCTATCAATCTCTTTGCGAAAATGCACAATGTACTCAGCTCTCTGGTCTCCTCTTTCTGTCTTGAGTTAAACCATAAGAGCAGATTCTAAACTAATATAAATATGTATCATTGAACTAAATTTAGAAAGAACAATGTTAAGTGGCATAGGGTAAGAACCGGGATAATTCCGTAATTTCAAGGGAACTTCATGAAAATCTCAGGCAGAAAGCTGAATTCCTCAGAATATCTGGATGTATGCCCAATTTTGAGCCTGTTTTATTGTAATAAAAATGAACCTCTGGCAGATTAAAGCCATGAAGAATAAAGGGAGTAAGGCAGTACTTAACAGAACTGGAAGGAAACAGATTTTGTTTCACCACAGAACACTCAAATCACCATTCTGAAACATGCTGCATAATCACATAATAAAAATTTTATTCATTTGCCAGTAAGAGACTGGTATACTGCAAAAATGCAGAACTGCAGTTGAAGGACTATTTCCCTGCCTCTCAGCAGATATTTACAATTGCTACTTATCTGGTATTCCACGTTCACCTGGCTCTGTTTTTATGTGCCTGAATGAATACTCCAGGTTATAGGAAAGGACTGGCCAATTGTACACATGGAAATAAAAACGAGTCAGAATTCCCAGGAATGCAAAACAAAATGGAACTTCGTAACATCTTCATTAGCCAAGAGACATTCCAAGTCAGTTATTTTACACAGCTAAAAGGGAAAGCTGAGAACTGGCTTATATCACACCCCCCTACATTGTTGTTATGTTAGGCTTTATCCAATGTATTAGCACAGCTGATTTGTGCCCATTAGCGTGGAACATTTTCACCAGACCACTCCAATTCATTCTTCTCTCTTTTCACTTCTCCCAGGATGGCTGCAGAAGAGACTTTTATATGAACTGTCATTTAGGTCAAGCTAAAACATTCCAGGATAAAAGCTGCTCTGGAAAACCTGGGCCTTTGGAAATTACCTTCTATTAAGTACTGACTTTATTTCTATAATCCTTTCTCTGTTGCTCCCCAGTCTATTAATATTTTTTATACTCCTGGGGGCAGAAACTGAACTTCCCCACTCTTGCTGTGAAATATTGACTATATCTTCAGTTACTTCTTAAGTGAAATGGAAGAAAGAGAAAAAACTACATATATATACACACATATATATTATACATATATAATGTATACAGTTTTTCACAACATGGTGATCCAACAAGGACACCAGGGAACATAAAACATGAACTGCAACTGAAATACATCAATTGTGCTGCCTCAAGGTGGGAAAACACCAATAAAAGGTCACTCTTCCTTATTCAGCTGTGAGACAAAAGCAGTATTTCTGGAAAAATACACAAACATCTGGGGAAGGGAGGGAAGAAGAAAAACAGAACTTCAGAGCAAGTCCCCCTTTTTTTGTGACCATAGAAGTACTGTTTTTGTGAACCTCAAAATGGAAATCACTGAATCACGGAATTTTC
>VYXH01005651.1:4195-18728 GCA_013397275.1 Burhinus bistriatus | reverse complement strand
AGTTGAATGGTTTCCTTAGCACCAAACAACAACCATATTCAGTATTTGATAAGGAACAGCAAATCTCTTGGCTTTTTTGCCTTGGCCAACTATGACTTCTGAGGCTCACAGACATTACAATGAATACTAACAAGAATCAAGTGCATTATAAACAATAGTTACAGCAACCTCTGTATTACAGTGTTGTTTCACAGAAAACATGAAAATATTGGCTCTATTTATGAAGTCAGTAGCTAGTTCACTCTCATGGCAGCTGTCTGGAAGAATATTCTAGAGAATATTCTTCATTTTCCAGATCTCATTTCAAAAAGTCATTCCACTTTTAGCCTAGCCTAAAATACATGAACAATCCCAGTAAATACAAGATCACTTTTTGTGTTTAAGTTTATGATTAGCCTTAAGCATTTTACCAAACTATCCTTAATTCAAAGTCCTGAGTCTCTAAAATTAAGCAAGCTGTCATCAAGGTACTTGAGATATTATGCCTGGAAATTCAGTGCCACACATACTTACCACGAAATTTTACGGTATACAGAGAAAAGAGTAATCTTTTGGGTCATATGAACAGATAAGTAAGCAGGCACTGCAGTTTTATTTCATTGAAGCTTTGGAAGAAAATGAAGGCTTTGATTTCTCCTAGTTGTAAAAAGAAATACTCACAGAAGAGTTGTACAGATTAATTGTTACAAAAGCATTTGGGGTTCTTCAGACAGAGGCAAAGCAATTACTGCAGTGCAGCAGTACCAGAGCTGAAACGTGAGCTTTCACTTTTCACTTTTCACTTTTTTATAGTGCTGCAAGTCAGCACAGCACAAATGTGGTTAAGCACAGAGGGATTTTTTGAAAGCTGCAAGCAATAAAGTCCAAATGGAAAAACTGGTATGGTTCCACTCAACCCAGAAGTTCCAGATGCTCAGCTTTATCTTCAAGAAAACATGATTGAAGCCTCAGATGACAACAAAATCTGCTTTATTCATAAGTTTCAATACTTCCACTTACGCATGCCAAAAATGTCCTTTCTGTCTACTGCTTACGTTCACTACAGTATTTTATGAAGAATAACAGCAGCATACAGGAATATTTCAAGTTGAGCTGTGGCCTCCTCTACATGTTCTTCTTCAAGTCGGAAAATGATTTGCATAATTTTATACATGCTGGAAATTCTTCGGACTGTTCCTCAACTCAAAACTTTTAGAAATCTACGACAACTTCACCAGTCAAAGCAAATAGCCTTTCTCATCTTCCAACCTGATGAAAAATGTTCGAGAAATAAACATCACTCTGGTCCTTTTGGAAAGGGAAGAGAATCCAATCAAACACTTGTCTTCAACTTCAAATCCATTCACTAGCTAATACCCCGTTCTCATTATCCTCATCTTGTTTCTCCTTCAGTAGGAAGGGAACAACTTACACTGCAAAATCAGCTCATACTACAGTTTACCTCATCCACCTGTTTGTTATTCAAATAAGCACCTTCACATTCCTCTATGTACTTACTCTTAGATGTGAGTTTGTCTGAAAAATTCACTATTATTTTACTATTAGCTTACTGATTCCTCTTTGCCATAAGACCTAAAGTAACAAGCAGTTACTAGATTGATGATGTGCAAGATCTGTTTGTCATGCAAGTCATCTTTTTTGTATGCTCGTATCTTTGTATTCAGCTTCTAGAGCTCGGATTGAACCCTAAGATCTCTAGTGAAAAGATAAGCTTTTGTTCTGCAGGTAGGGCACAGTGATTTCAAAAGCTGATTTCACCAGCTGCTGCAGAGATTTTTTGCTGAGCCAAAACAGGGATACTGCATGTGCCTGCTCCATATCCACTCCTTCTGGTGTAAGGCTTATCAATCTTTTTTTTTTAACCATTCATCTATGCTCTTTAATAGGTATATCAAAACAATGTCAACACTTAACCTCTAGGACTACATATCAATGAGCCTGTGTTTCAGACCATCTACATGCTCAGGTAGACATTGGTGTATCAGGTCACATTCAGAACATTTGGGGCTAGGTGTTTAGAATGTTCCTAAAGGTTAGAAATGATGCTGCTGCCATCAGTGATGTCTTCTGTATTCATCCTACCTTCTATAAAGCTGAAAGACTACTAGGCCATAACTACTGTTCAGCTATTCACCACACCTCAACCAGCTCTGTATAGTGAAGAAAATAATATCTACACATTTACACTATTACTCTACCTACAGCACAGCAGTGAGACATAATTGGTCCTACTTAGCCCTTCCTAGAGAATAACAAGCCTCATGTGGCTTGTTTTCACCTTTAAAGATCTGCATTTCAATGAGCAGTCAGTATAATGTTTTGCATTTCTAGGCACTGAAAAATGTCTATGAGATGCTCAGCCAGTGGTATACTTCTAGCTGAAGAATTATACAAAAGTCACAAGTAATCAAGTTCCACAGGAAGACTTGACTAGACAGTATTATTGGTACTAAAACTATCCCGTTTTCCCTTGTGAGGTTCTTCCAGTTGTCCATGCTCTCTCTCTGTAAGGAGCAATGTATTCTAGGGAAAACTTAAATAATTGTCCTGGAGCATTCAGTAAAACCTCACATTGCTCCCTGGGGGCAGGGGGAGAATTTTACTCTTCAGATTTTGCCACAATACCTAAAATAACTCTGTCTGGAAGTTTTCTATTGCTACCATTTGTCTTTCAGATTTCAGGCTCCACTGCAACAAAAACAGTGCAAAAAGAAGAACCACAAAGCCAAAAAACAAACGAACCAACCAACCAACCCACCTACCCCCCCCACCTCACGCAAAACCAACCGAACAAACAACAATTCTGCCTTCCCCTCCCCCAAACCACAGCAATAAAACAAAGAAAAATATCAAACTCATAACAATGCAGGCTTAGAACCTAAGTCTAGATGAAAAAGAAAAAATAGCTATGGTAGAGCAAGGTATGAGTATGTATACTCAGCCTTTTAAAGGGGAAAACATACCAGAACTGCAAATCAAAACTCTTCTTTAAACAATCTGAGCAAATGCCATGAAAATGTCTTCCAGGTCTTTGAAATTAAAGCAAAGCAACAGAAGACTGAGTCAACAAACAGAAAATACAGCTTGTATTAATATGCAGAGAAACAAAGTTGTGTATTCATTTGATATTGCCATTTAGGAAGACTATAAAATTATTAGCTAGCCAAGAACATTTCATTTCATCCTTTCCTATAGCATCACACACATTCGCCAATTTCAGTTAATAGGTGAAAAAAAGGCCATAAAAAATAGGCAGCAATCTAACAGAAGTTTCAAATTTAGCAGATATCCATACCACACCTACGCAATGGCAAATTTCACTCTGTGATAATTGTTTGGAACAACTAGATGTATTAGCATTTTCAGTGTTAAACCCCATGGCAGATGGAGCTAACTGAAATCTGCAGAACAACATATATCCATTGTCTTTTATCAGCTAAATTGAAACAACATATTGGTTTTGGACCACATGTATTTGCTATACCAAAAACATTGGCCCTCCATTAAGTCACACATAAACAACAATAGTATTACAACAATTATATGGTATCTTATACAGTATTCCACTGAGGATTTTCCACACATATTCAAGTACATGTAATGATCACACACACTATGTATTACAGCCATACAGGACCTAGTAATTAGCAGACTGTAGTAAATAAATAGCATTTCAGTAGTTTTGTCAAAACCAAAATGCTTTCACTGTAAAACCTATTTTAACAATTTTTTTCCTTTCACAAACAGAAAGGGTTTATTTTCTTTACTGTATGTATAAAACATTCATAGTGAGGGCAGATATGATATTAACATACTACTGATTTGAAATCTATCGATACATGTCTATGCAGAGTAGTCTAGCAGAAATTCAGTTTTTCTAATGGCTGAAAGAAACAGCCTGTGTTTCCAAATGCTAAACATTTATTGAATAGTCTAGGCATCATTTACTTGCAGAAAGATGTGATGAAAGATTAAATACTTCAGTACAGCAATATACTATGTGCCAGAGTATGCACATTGTTCTCTTTTTGTAATCAATGACTTGCCAGTCTCTAGCATGCTCAACATGCGCTGAAATGCCTTACTAAACTGCAACTGCCAACATGCTGTCTCAGTCAGTATCACAGTATACGGTTCCAAAATACACCAAGTCTAACAAATTGCATTACTTGATAGATTAACTGCTTAGGAAAAAAAAAAAAAAGCAGCATCATACTAAACAAAAAATGTTAAGATTACATTCACAATTTTTTGTGGGTCTTTTCAGCCTTTCACAATCAAATGTTTCAATTGCCTCACTCACCACTGCTGCTGTACTGTTCTGGAGGGCAAAAGGTAAAGAACATCTTATTTGCTTTCTTGCTATTTGTATTTAGGGGGATTGTTTTTAAATAAAAGGAGATTCAACTAAAAGAAAGTGCTTTAGCTATCAAAAAATTTTGCCAGAGTTTCAGACTTGACCCGACCCTGAAGTCGGGGGAAAAAAGAATTAAAAACAATCTTCAATTTGGATGAGATCTTGAGGTACCACCCAGGCACTGAGACAAAATCCCAGATGCATGATATCAGTTAGTTGTCCAAAGCCCAAAGGTGTGCAGCTCCAGTCTTACACAGATTATAAGATCAAAGAACTGAAGGTTCAAGTCCTGCAGAACATTGAGATACTGGGAGGACTGAGCAGCATGAAGGGTTTTAACTGTAGGACAGAACAAGCATGCTCTTGTCTAAGGTATTCTCCTGTCTTCTCAGTATGTGGTGCTCCAGACCTCTACTGAACACAGAATCATATGGTTTTTGTCTTAGCTGAAGAAGTAGTGCAGCTTGGAATCCACGACAACTTAAAAACTTTTGGTGCATTCTGAGAAAAAGGAGAATTTACAGTATGTCTCACCTGTCCCAACGCTGCTGACAACTAAATGCTTGGTTTTGAAGTGTATCTCACATGACTTGAGACTGGGGAATAATCCAAATAAACTTGGTGATTTGAACTGAAGAAGGAACATGATTTAGCTGGCCTAAACATAATCTGGCATACAGTAAGTACAGAAGCTAGAGCTGATTAAGACCATCACTGAGCATAGCTGTGCATTCTGGCCTGTCATTAGTGGACTTAATCCTCAGTTGCTGTAACACTAAATTTCCTTAAAAAAAAATGTTTAACTCTTAAAAGGTTAAGACTTGTAAGATTATTTTGGCTCCTTTCAGAAGGAATTGTCTAGACTCATAACCTAACAGTAGTCCTACAGAAAACCTCCTACGAAATGATGTACTGTGAAGAAACTAATGGAGCAGGGGGATGGAAACAGCGGGGAAGATAGGAGAGAGGTACTTTACACACAATTTTTTTAAAAGTAAATAAACAAAAAGGTTATAAAAGTAGTAATAACCTTGACATGATTCCTTGCTGGAGGGATAGGTAACTGTGATAGACATCTTGCGATGAACTTTCTCTGCTAGTTATGAATCCCCAAGAAAAGCCCTGTGATTTCTAAGTCACTACTCAGCTGGACAAAGCTGTCCTCTGAAAATGAAATACACTCTAGGAAACTAGCATGATAAGAGAACTTTACTTCATGACACTGATATGCCAATTACTACCTGCAGAAAATGAATCAGTACTAATCAGAAAATGTATGTTCACAGACCTAGACACACCAGTGTCATACTTTGGTAAAAGTTCATTTAAAGTCTGTTTTCATCTTCATGTTCTCTGTTTTTTTCATTCTGGGTTTTTTCAAATTGACATATCATTGTCATCTTGAGATCTTAACAACCATATAACTTACAAGATCTCAGTGCTTCTGGTACAGTGCATTTTGTTATTTTTAAAATTTATTTTAAAATAGCAAGCTTACTGATGGACAAAGCACTGCCTGGAAACATATTTGCTAGAGGGGAAAAACTAAAAGCGAATAATGTCAAGGAAAGAGAAAGTGCTTTTCCTTCAGGTGACCTACTGCCCTAAGAGGGTGGGAAATAATGGGAAAAAATATGGAACAACAACATTTAAATCAGCTTCCACTTCTGATCTGAGGGGAAGCAAGTCAGAGAAGTACATCATTTTAAGCAATATTTCCTCCAAGACAAACATCCATTCATACCAAACCTCAGCAAGGCTGGTGCATCAAGTCAATCACAGAATCCTTGACTCAGAATAACTTACGCTGGAAGGGATTTCTGGAGGTCACCTAGCCCAACTTACCCCACACAGGAAGGCCAGCTGGATTAGGCTACGCAGGGACTATTTCACTTGCTTTATATGGAGAAATGTTGACTTTAACAGGTGTAAAATAATAGGTGCAAAAATTGCTCGTAGCGTTTCTTAGGTCTCTGTGGTTGTTTGGGTTCATCCTTTGATATCTGCAGGTATCATAACCACTTCCAATGAAAGTAAGTTACAAGATTCCTCTCCTTTTGGGTGGATCATGGACCAGAAAGCTTGCTAACGACAGATCTCAAGCCTCTTGGTTGTAGTTGGCACAGCTCATTGTTCCCTGTGATCACAGTGCTGCAGCCACCATCTTACTGCCTATGTGTTTTCTATTGTAGAAATCAAATGAGAAAAGGGTTTTTCTTCTTTATTTTTTGGAAGTCAAGACATATTTACACTCCTCAAAACTTCTGCCACTCTGAAAAAATAATCTAAGCAGAAAAGGGGTCTTCAAATAACCTAGAAAACACAGCTGGGAATGGGTCTTATTTAACAGCTTTCTAAACAACTCCATCACCTCTTAGCAACCTTAACATCTCTTCCTAGAATATACACAACAGGAAAAAGGGTATCCCAGTACAATTGCAATTCTTATTAAAACAGTTGAGTAGGTTCAGCAGAAATGCAAAACAGATTCCTCCGTCTGTCATTGTCCCAAAATGATCCTCAGGTAGCTACTCTTGAATTATTTTTCTTCCTTTCTAGCTTTTTGGTAAAATCTTAAAACTGAATTAGCATATCCAGACAATAAAAATGTCAGTAGCCAAGTCAACATATGGTATTCATCATTTACTGCAGAGCAGTTCTACATCTTTCATGATGATTGCTTGAAATTCAGAATCTCCTCTAAACTACAATTAGGATAAAACCTATCAGAATCTTTCCAGAACATGTAATTGCAGCAAAACCCACCAGACACATACTCTACTGCAAAGCGTTACACTTAACACCCAGCTACAGAAATATGTGCAACTTGCAAAAAGTAAAGGGCATACCATTGCTTTGTGTAAGTGCTACACACTGACTGACCAATAAACCCCTACAATGGAAGAAGACTCAGATGGGCAAAGGTGATGCGCCCATCAGAGAATAACGCAGGGTGGGATGACCACAGCTGTTGCAAAAAAACCTGACTCAACGCAAAGAGGACCTTTGTTTTGGATATACAGATATAAACAGTTCAATGGATCAACTGATGGTATGTTTCTCCTCAGTTCATTAAAAGAGTGTGAACATGTCTCTGAGTCATTCAGATCAGCATATGAGGGAGTGNAGGTTAGCTCTCCTTGTAAGTCCCACAAAAGCTAAGCTAATGCTTTCAATGCTATTCATGCAGTATGTGCTTTGGGTAAAGCCATTACATTATACAAAACAATTACTAAAGTCAACAAAATGGAAATGGAAAACTGTTCTTCCACAACACNTCAGCCCAACACAGAGTATAAAAATAAGACAACCAATAAAAGAATTTTGAAGAGAGCAATGGGCTTGAGCTAGCTTCAACCCACGTATTCCTTCCTTGCAACTGGGGATGCTCAACACCCCGATGGTGAGCGTATTATAGAGACCGGTAATGGGAATCACATTGGTATTGTCATTAAACTGTATATTGCAATTGCTATATTTTGCTAAGAGTAACTTAAATTTGTATTGTGATTTTGGTAGATTTTGTATCACTCTGCTGAATCAGAAATCCTGTGTAACAAAAAATAAGTAAATTTGGTATTACACATTACATGCTCCATGCACAGAGTATCTAAACTAACCTAGTTAGAGAGTATTGGACTCTGACACACACTGTGATAATGAAAAATGACCCCTGCTGCCCTGTGACATTTGTGGAATAAATCAGAGTAAATAAAACCATCTTCTTTTCAAAACACATTTTGCCCAATAGTCCAAAACCAGCTGACTTGACAACATGATGATGCCGCAAAAGCTCTACTATTAATCCCAAGGATTAACAGCCAAATCACTCCTCAATGCTATTTCCACAGTAAAAAGTATGGCCATGAGTGTTCTGTCTACAGAGTATGTCCACATTCAAATGCAGAATGCTTACACTAAAATTTCAGCTACAAAAGGGGAAGTTTTTTTGTGGAATACACAAGCAGTTTTCCAGTTTCTGCTAACAGATTATAAGTACTTGGGGCACAAGTTTCCTTAATTTACTTTGTGCCTGCAATGAATTCAATATGAAGTTGAATACCAAAGAGAAGCAAAATCCAAGTTAAAAGCCACTGTTAATGTTTTAAATTAAAAGTTTAAGATAATATTTATTAAAATTATAAGTCATACTGTGTGCTCTGAAAAAATAAAATTTTCTTAAGCTTAGAAAAAGTAGTCACTTCTCCACCTAAAACACACTAACGAATTTAGTCTTCCTGAAGCTGTTCAGTGTCCCTCAAGCTACCACTATAAACCATTTCCTACAAAAAGTGCAAGAGTACCAGCTATCTTATTAGCAAAACCCGAAGACAAGGTTAGAATTCTGTTCCAGCCTTGACAAAAAATGCAAATGGAAATGTCAAAATATATAACAGGGCAAAGCTTGGGAAAGCAAAACTAGAGAGAGGAAGACAAGAAAACACCAGCTATACCACACTAGTATGCCACACATCCTAATCAAGTGACGGAAAATGAAGTTACCACTGTAGTGAATGTTTCCAAGATGAAAAGAAGTCCAGTGCAGAGGCAGGGGCAGAAGGAAGAACTGTTTATGACTACATAACATAATGCATTCATAACATGAAAAATGACATTTACATTGCCACAATATCTTTCACATTTCCAGCTTTCAAAAACTAGAAATCGTACCAGTGATGAAGATGTACTGAAATAGATTTTGGTAGCTGACCTGAAAGTGGAGCTGGTAACACAATTTTCATTCAGTCAACTTATTTTACTCACTCATTCATGATGTGGAAAACCCCTTACCTATATAGAGTTTGTCCCGGGAGTGTGGCAGCTCCCTTCAACAGCAGATTTGCACACGTAAGGAACTGCACCTCCATTACTGGCTAAAGCGTTCAAATAGGAATTACGTTGTTAGCTACGTGTACAAGGCCAAGGATACAAAGTAAGGAAAAAAGAGAATGAGGAGTANTTTTTACAAAGGAGCCTGTGACTCTCAGGACTCAACTTTGACAAAGCCATGTGGTGTACAAGGTTCCATCATCAACTATGTCAACACTATACAGAAGAAAACATAATTTGTCATACTGGTGCAGAAATTGACTGAAAATTAGGTGCTCACTACAATCCTGCACCTAAGCAGCCGCACATGGAAAAGTTTAAAGAGATTAAATCCTTTTCCCATGGTTATCTATTGAGACAGTGGCAGAGAAAGAAAGCACCAAAACAAAATCCTCTGACCAACCTCTACGATTATGCCCTTTCAGGTTTCTGCACCTCAAACTAGAGACTAAATACTAAATAAGGGACAGACTGCATTGCTTCACCCAAATGGTTACCCAGTTTACAAAACCACAAGAGAATTCTCTATTAAAGTTTCAGTATACCTGGGTGGTTGATCTGGTCTCCCAGAACATTACACTGGCATGAAACTGGGGAAACGAAGCAAGCTGAGGAGGGCTTGTAAGAATGAGGACACGAAAAATTGGTACCTGTCTATAAAGTGATTATTTCCTTCCTTCCTTCTGTCCTGAGTACCCAGAGCTGTCTCAGCCTTCCACTTCACAACAGTGGTACAGTACACCTGTTCTCAAATGAGGTTTTTATAGTAGGACGTNTTGCAATTGCTATATTTTGCTAAGAGTAACTTAAATTTGTATTGTGATTTTGGTAGATTTTGTATCACTCTGCTGAATCAGAAATCCTGTGTAACAAAAAATAAGTAAATTTGGTATTACACATTACATGCTCCATGCACAGAGTATCTAAACTAACCTAGTTAGAGAGTATTGGACTCTGACACACACTGTGATAATGAAAAATGACCCCTGCTGCCCTGTGACATTTGTGGAATAAATCAGAGTAAATAAAACCATCTTCTTTTCAAAACACATTTTGCCCAATAGTCCAAAACCAGCTGACTTGACAACATGATGATGCCGCAAAAGCTCTACTATTAATCCCAAGGATTAACAGCCAAATCACTCCTCAATGCTATTTCCACAGTAAAAAGTATGGCCATGAGTGTTCTGTCTACAGAGTATGTCCACATTCAAATGCAGAATGCTTACACTAAAATTTCAGCTACAAAAGGGGAAGTTTTTTTGTGGAATACACAAGCAGTTTTCCAGTTTCTGCTAACAGATTATAAGTACTTGGGGCACAAGTTTCCTTAATTTACTTTGTGCCTGCAATGAATTCAATATGAAGTTGAATACCAAAGAGAAGCAAAATCCAAGTTAAAAGCCACTGTTAATGTTTTAAATTAAAAGTTTAAGATAATATTTATTAAAATTATAAGTCATACTGTGTGCTCTGAAAAAATAAAATTTTCTTAAGCTTAGAAAAAGTAGTCACTTCTCCACCTAAAACACACTAACGAATTTAGTCTTCCTGAAGCTGTTCAGTGTCCCTCAAGCTACCACTATAAACCATTTCCTACAAAAAGTGCAAGAGTACCAGCTATCTTATTAGCAAAACCCGAAGACAAGGTTAGAATTCTGTTCCAGCCTTGACAAAAAATGCAAATGGAAATGTCAAAATATATAACAGGGCAAAGCTTGGGAAAGCAAAACTAGAGAGAGGAAGACAAGAAAACACCAGCTATACCACACTAGTATGCCACACATCCTAATCAAGTGACGGAAAATGAAGTTACCACTGTAGTGAATGTTTCCAAGATGAAAAGAAGTCCAGTGCAGAGGCAGGGGCAGAAGGAAGAACTGTTTATGACTACATAACATAATGCATTCATAACATGAAAAATGACATTTACATTGCCACAATATCTTTCACATTTCCAGCTTTCAAAAACTAGAAATCGTACCAGTGATGAAGATGTACTGAAATAGATTTTGGTAGCTGACCTGAAAGTGGAGCTGGTAACACAATTTTCATTCAGTCAACTTATTTTACTCACTCATTCATGATGTGGAAAACCCCTTACCTATATAGAGTTTGTCCCGGGAGTGTGGCAGCTCCCTTCAACAGCAGATTTGCACACGTAAGGAACTGCACCTCCATTACTGGCTAAAGCGTTCAAATAGGAATTACGTTGTTAGCTACGTGTACAAGGCCAAGGATACAAAGTAAGGAAAAAAGAGAATGAGGAGTAAATTGGACCTGAGAAAGTGAAACTGGCAGAAACTTGAGCCCAAGAAGAAGGTAATGATACTCTGAGAACATCTCAACACAAACCCATCATTTTAAGAGTACAGTTTTTAAGTGTACACTGTTTAAACAACATCCAGCTTTGTACTTCCTACTACATGTTAAACTCAGTCAACATAATTTGTTCTCACACAACTTAGCATTCATTATATCCATTATATTACTCTGGTATGCTGGTTTCTTTCTGATCAATAAAACAAATGAATGTGGATTGAGGGAATAAACAGCAAGAAAACACTTCCACAACAAGTTTGGAAAGGGGTTTTAAATACTATGCTTAGCATTTTCATTCTTGAATGTTTCTTGGCTTGCGTAGAGTACTTGACACATGAAATCAATTAGATGCCAGGATACGCCTTTGTAGGAAGTACACTGGATTCTGTTGAAATCACTGGAAAAAAACCAAAATATTTGCCCAGAAATAGGAAATGTGGCCTGGCAATAACTGTGTGTATTTTACTTTTTTGATGTGCAAGTCACTGTGTAGTATTCATTAAAGGCCTTTTGTTATACCTACCAAAAAAAAAAGGCGGGNTATGCCCTTTCAGGTTTCTGCACCTCAAACTAGAGACTAAATACTAAATAAGGGACAGACTGCATTGCTTCACCCAAATGGTTACCCAGTTTACAAAACCACAAGAGAATTCTCTATTAAAGTTTCAGTATACCTGGGTGGTTGATCTGGTCTCCCAGAACATTACACTGGCATGAAACTGGGGAAACGAAGCAAGCTGAGGAGGGCTTGTAAGAATGAGGACACGAAAAATTGGTACCTGTCTATAAAGTGATTATTTCCTTCCTTCCTTCTGTCCTGAGTACCCAGAGCTGTCTCAGCCTTCCACTTCACAACAGTGGTACAGTACACCTGTTCTCAAATGAGGTTTTTATAGTAGGACGTGACGTTTTACAAGGGCATGTAGTGCTAGGATGAGGGGTAATGGCTTCAAACTGGAAGAGGGTAGATTTAGATTAGATCTCAGGAAGAAATTTTTCACTCTGAGGGTTGTGAAGCACTGGAACAGGTTGCCCAGGGAAGTTGTGGAGGCCTCACCACTGGAAGTGTTCAAGGACAGGTTGGACGAGGCTTTGAGCAATCTGGTCTAGTAGGTGTTCTTGCCCAGGGCAGGCGGTTTGGAACTAGATGATCTTTAAGGTCCCTTCCAACCTAAACCATTCTATGATTCTGTGATTTGTCATAGGCCTAGCTCCTGCTTCTTTGCATGAAACAAAGTCTAAATATAATCCAGCCTGGGAAAACACTCCTTAAATGCTAACTTAGGCCAGCATTCAAAGAATGTGCGTGACGTTAAGAAGAGCCAAACTCCATATCAAAAGCAAGCACAGTAATAACTAACATTACCCTGAATAAGTTGATTCTTAGTAACCATTGTCAGAAGCCTTTTAACTATATTGAATAGTAATGTCTATGGACTGCTAACTATTTATTATGTTGTTCTTGAACTGCTAACATGACTTCAGACATACAGTGTGGCATTGGCTGGAGACTTTTGTTGGATTGGCCTCACTGCAGTAAACGCTGCACTAAAAGTGATGAAGTGGATAAACTTAAAATTGCTGTTTGCCAGACAATGGGAAAACAAATATTCCTGCAGGCTACCGTTAGTCCACTAACTCAGATGGCCTGCATAGTGCACAGTTTGCCTATAGTGTGATCACAGCATGTCTGTGCTTGCATCACCACGTCTGGGATGCCACTGTGGAAACAAAAAGCCTTGGCTCCTAACTCAGGTATATTGTAGTATCACATGACAATTTGGGTTGGTAAGGACCTCAGGATATTTCTAGTCCAACCTTCTTCTCAAAGCGGGGTCACTATGAGATCAGACCCAGCTTCACAGAGTTTTATCCAAAAGGAACATGAAAACCTCAAAGGATGGAGACAGCACAATCTCTCTGGGCAGCATGTTCCAATGCTTACTTGTCCTCTTCATCAGTAAGTATGAATAAATTAGAGTAAAACAGAAGTTTTACTTCTGAAATTACTACTTACAAGTGATTTCACTCCCTATCAGGTACACTATGTGAATGAGACCCAGCAGGGGAGTCCAGTAAGAAGGTATAAAAAATGAGAATATTTGCATACTTTTCCACCAATCAGAATCACGTGCCAAACAGCCATTCTTTTCAAACCTCAACGAAAAATGCATGAGAGGATGACTTTGAAACAAATTGCGAAGCTGACCTAAAATTCCAACCCATGCACTGAAGGGCTGACCGGCTCCAGTAGAAGCTCACAGTACAGTTTCCCAGGAACAATTAACTGATTTTGGAACAGAGGAATTAAATTTATCACAAGAAAAAAAAATTCTGCAACAATCCAATGTACACCTAAAAAAGTCAACTCGGAAAAAAGTCCATGATCCACAAGCAAAACACAAAACACAGGGACAAGCCAATTTAATCTTACCTCAGCCTCACAAAGTGCCTGAAGACCCTGTAACACTATGGCAGCAGGTGAAGCTTGATCAGGTTTTGTGCATTCATTTAATACCTGAGAAATTGCAGCTAACATGTCTGCTCCATGCTGGTATGGCCTAAAGGAAAAAACATGAAGATACGAGGCAATATTCATGCATTCACACAAGTTCTAGTCTATACACCAAAATTCATTAAGTATTGTTTTTTGTTTAAGTGACAACTAAAACAGACTAAAACTGGGAGGAAAAAAAAGATACAAGGGAGCATATGATAGAGAGCTGAGTGACATGGAGAATTAAATCAGGAGGCATCAAGTTCCAAATGAAAGATCACGAAGTGGTTAAGCTATGGAAGCTTTATCCAAGTATGTTGTGTATGCTAAAAGATGACATAATTCAAGAAGTGACTGAGAAGAAAAATCCATGTGTGCTATTAAAGATGCTATTCTTTGCTTCTTTGACATAGTCTGTAAGTACTCACTACCGTGTACCGGTGGAGATTCTGGCAGCAAGACTTTTGGTCCTTTTACATCAAATTGGAACATTTTGCCAAATTTTTTGCTACTGCAATGTCATTTGT